>JAGVSQ010003580.1:0-21255 GCA_022683975.1 Rhyacophila evoluta
GGAGTGGATATCTTCACAATGTGTAGATCCATATGCTCCACGTTAGGAGCGAACACGGTATTAAAAAAAAAAAAAAACTATAATAGGTACAAATTTATAACGATAACAGTTGTTCGCGCATTATATTTCCAAACAACTTAGTTAAACGTATTAAGTTTCGTGAAAACGTAATGTGCGAATCTTAGTTTAACAAATTTTACTACTAAAATGTATTATGTTAAATCACAATAATAAGAAATATCCAAACTATACAACAGAATGTATTTCTGTATATCGCAATAAAAGTAAGCCCCATTTCAAAAAGTGGCAGGGTGGCGCACTGGTTTGTACAGAAGTGCCAGGGCGGTACCCTGGCCCCACTACAAAAGCAATAATATCGTACCAATTTTAACATTAGAATACATTTTTCTACAAGAATGAAAATGTTTATATCATTCTAACGATTTGCCTATATACGTGTACGTCGATACTTTCTGAGTGAGTTAATATATTTCTTTTATTAGAGATAAACAATTTTATATTTCATTCAAATAAACTGATTGTAAAAAAACAATGTTAATGTCATTTAACATTTAAGCGCGTAATTAGTTAATTAACAGTCACTTAATTGTCACAGAACTGACCTCTGACCTTTTGATTGATGAAAAGTGGACAGTGTTTATTTTATTTTGGTATCAATGTATTATTATTGTATATCACGTCATTTATATTTTACAAGCACTTAGTTACTCTTCTGATTTATGCAGTCTTAATAAGATAAGAATTCCATTTTTTCTCCAACATTTTTACGATTCATAATGCGATATCATTAAAACATAAAGTAGAATTCTTCACTATAAACTATTAGCAAAATACAATCGTCCATAGTAGTCGTTATATTATATTTAATGAGTAATACCTTTTAACAATTTCATTATACAGAATGGCTAAAAAAAGTTGATATTTTAAATTTGCTATCATTTACCCCATAAAAAACTTAATTAATATACTATTCATTTTTTTTGAAACCACTTCAAATTATTTGCAAATGGCTAAACGTCTACAATATTATATAAATAATTAACTTTTTCTAATAATTTATTTTAATTTAACTATTACGAAAATAGTTTCAATTATGTAAGTTTGAGAACAATATCTTTAAAATATAAACAGTTTCAAATCATTGGACGTTTAAATTATCTAATTGTAAAAAAGCTCATTAAAAACCAGATAATTCTGCCGATTTCTGGTTATTAATTATCTTTTGTCACCCAAAAGACAAAAATTTATATAATTAACTTCTTAATGAGAAAAATAATTAGTGTAAATAAAAAATATAACGCATTTAAATGTAAATAAATTACGTAGTCAGTCATAACTAAGATAAATATGTTGGTATTATTGCCTATTAATGAATGATTTTAATATTATATGTAGTAAATGTCCTAGATTAATAATTTTTACGTTACGTTACACAACATATTTTTTTGGTTGTGTTTGATAACAATAACAATACAAAATTTTGTTTTCAGGCAAAAAAACAAATAGCACACACAAGACAGATATAATATTATATTATATTATATAAACCAAATGTTCACATATGCTTCGGAAAAACTTCATTTTGACATCTACAGCGTCAAAATGAAGGGCACTGAATATGTTTATAAGAAAAATTATCCAATTTATCTATGACTCAATTCAAGACACCATTTTGTGGGAAAAACAATGCAAGCTCTACAGGTTGTGCCAATATAACACTGCATTTCAATTAGAATGAGACTGCATTTTGATCAGGCCTGGCCAACACATACAGCCCAACGAACCGCATTGGCGTCCTAATATTTTCAACGGCCGCACATAAATAAGAATCATCAAAAAGTTTGTTCCAATATTTTTTCGATATACCTGATCTGGCTTTAGAGAAAAATATTACTTATTATTTTTTTATGAGTGATTGATTTGAATTTCGAATTTTGAACGCAGACCTATCCAGAAAGTGTTGAATTAGACTAATCTGAAAAAAATCATTTTTTTTTTTGTTGATATGAAGAGAAAACATGCATTGAACCAACAAAAAATATGGTTGTATGGCTTTATCTACCAATTATATGTATAGCGTGATAGATATAATGACTTGAGCCACACAAAAGGACGCCGCGGGTTGGCCAGCCCTGATTCAGATGGTAAATGTGCGGTATATGGTAAAAAAGCACCAGCGAAGGTAGTCATTTCCAGCAATTCTGTGGGACGTAGTAGAAAAGCTAGGCATGCAATTTGAAAGTTAAAAAATAAGCCCGTTTCAGAACTCATAATTCATGATTAAGTTAGACCTAAGTAATGAGGAATTTGTAATTAAGTAACCAGGAACGCTGATTGGAATTTGTTTTTGACACTCATAACAACGCATTTGAGAAAGTTTGGTCCATCTATATCTATAGCCTGCTGTTACTGAATGTACAAAACTAATGTTATTAATATCTACACACAAAAATCAAACTATTATCTGATAAATTAAGGTTAAGCTGGTTAAGTTGGCTGATGATGTTACGCTAAATATTCAAATAATGCTATGACAATAAACAAACATTTTTATAACCTTTCCACTCCAATGCACGTGCATAAACAAAAAAACTTGTATCATTTTTCACGAAAATTGATTCTCAGGCGATAAACCGCATCTAAAAACATATTACGATGCGTTGATGTCAGCAAAACATCCAAGCCCCTAGAATCCTAGTTGCGAGAGATCCGTACCACGGGTAGTATTAATTTGTGAGCATTTTTTTTTTGTTTCCCATATCCGCTCCATTTATGAAACACATGGTCACCGCGTAGTGTCTCCAGAACTGTCTATCACCCATCAGTCACTTATGTTATGCCAATATCCCTTAGTTTCGCCAAATACATCCTGTAAAGGGAAGGGTAAATAATACCCGACAGTTTTCCAGGACATAGAAATCTCGCCGGTGTGAAGAAGGAATGCGCATTCAGGTTTTCCAGATGCATCAGCAGCACAAAACTGCATATGTCGCTGAATGACTCTTTGACTAATTTTGCTAATAAGATAATTCCACCTTCAAATACATAAAATAATTTTAAAAATATATTTTTACTACATACTTCTACTAGACTAGAATTCTTCGATTTTGATATCGTTTTAGAGACAAAATTTCATTTGTTTTACTTCTTTCGAATTTTTAAAATATGAAGCTGTAAGATACGATACACTTTGTATGCGTATTTTTAAGAATAACATCCAAAACACCTCCATCATTATCCGATTACGTCACGCCGTCACTATGATGATAAGTAGATAACCCTTTACAAACGATCGCACGTCTGACGACCTCTCGATATCTTAATTACTTCTTCTGTGTCAGGGGGTTACGCATCCTTTCAGAGTTACAATCATGTTGTTCGATACGACACTTAAATAAATATTTAACTACAATAGAGGGGAATTAGTTAGTTAAATTGTTATTTAATCCATTAGTTGCTAAGATGTTTCTGAAAACTCTAGAAAGATATTGATCAAGAAGAATATTCATAGATATTTATGATAAAAAAATACTTTTATTAATAGACATACTACATTGCATATTCATTGTGCGAAATATTAAAAATAAAATTCTAGACGCAAAACGAATCGTTGTTATTATTTCTCACTTACATCACAATCGACGATATATCATTGTTTAGCAGTCAATGGGTTAAATATTTTTGTAGTCAAATTAAAATGCTATATACCAGGTATATCTAACCATTATAATACTGATCAACAATATACCGTTGTTTTTAATAGCAGCAAAAAATGCTAATAGAAATCATGTAGCCTTTAAAATTATTGAACCCAATACATGTGAAAGAGAATATTTCTTATTGTTAGCAGTTTCAATGCAAAAAAAAATATGATATACTATTTAGTAAATACTTGTTATCAAAATATTCGTTGAATGTGTTTAAAAATTAAGTTTCTTGCCAAAAAAGTGGCAGAGCAGTACCCTGGCCCCATTACACCACCGCCATCAACGACACATAATCGGCTAAGCTGCGATTCAGAACTAAAGAGAATAGTGACTAAGTACTAATCTTCGTTATTTTTGGATGGACAGCACATTACAATTCGAGGAAATCAAATTCACAGGTGCATGCTTCTTGGTAATTTATTTCTCAATATACATTTGATGTTGCTATGCTTCAAAATGCTCCCGATCAATGAATACCGGTTGTCAATACGAACTGGTTAGTGGAAGATAATAAAAAATCTTTATGGAAGAAGACACTGAAAAAACATGAATTTTTAAGCTATAGGTAACATAAAAACTTGTTTCATGGTGAAATAAATACAATAAAAATGTTTTTTCATATATTTTTATGTAATTAATATTTTAATGATTTTATGATTTAATTATTACCAATTCATCTCTGCTTTTTTTTGACAGCTCTGAAATTTAATAATGAAATAATAACATTAATGATAACAATAAAAAATAAACGCACTTAACAATAATTCATGGCACGAAAGAAAAGAATGTATCACTCAAATACTATGTACTAATTTAAAAAGTCGACATTCTATAAGTAAAATTGGGGATTTTTCAATGGTTGTACAGGTTTTATTCTCCTTATATATCAAACATTTTAACATTATGTGTTATTACAATCTGATGTTTATCTCGTAATAAATTGACCAAAATGTCACAAATATCTGTATAAGCAATTATAAAATTTATAGTTCAATAAATTTATTCTACAGTTAATAGATTACGTTATTTTTAATTGATTCATTATGCAGATCGTATCACTTATAACTGATCTGAAAACAAACAAAAATCGCACTAGTTGTAAAATCTTTATATTGTTGCATAATTAATTGGTATTTTTTTTTGTAATTATCAACCAATAAATTTCCAAATATATTCTTACTTAAAGATCTTCTTTCTTACATTCAAACGCATTGCCGATCGATCTATTTTCAAATTTGAATTTCTGGAAAGGTGCGACATTCACCGGTGGGCAGACATTTGTATTCAAATAGCAAAATAAAGGCGGCAAATTGCCTCAATTCCGGTGTCGCCATTTGCCGCCATTTGCACCGGCAAGTTGGTGCCCATTGGACTTTTCGCGGGAAAATACTCGACGTGACGTGAATCAAGAACCGAATCTCATTTCCAGAACAACTCGAGAATGGCATCATAAAAGGCCTTATCATGTTTCATTCATAGCGCCGCGTGGTTGATCATACCCAATTCTAGAGATGTTAAACCTTTTATCTAAACTATATTACTTTCCAGTTGATGATAATAAAATGGTGAATTCTAATCTTACAACAATCAGAACTGCTTAAGCTCTCATATATTCTGTTATTTACATAATTCACACCTTTGAAAACTTTACAAATTGTGAACGGGATCAATTTGGTGTATGTAGGGTGCATGTGCACGAACAATATGGGAATATAAATCTGATGTATACATAGGGAATATAAATAATGTTAATATTAACTACCCACAACTAATGTTGCCACGCTATGCTAAATGTATGCTGAAGAAAAGAATATGTAATCTTATTTATTATAGAGGAACAATGGATCATCATTATTTTTAAATATTAACTCTTGTAGCAACCAGGCCAAAGTATTACGTCCAATAGCCGGTTGGACTGATTTTATCAATTCCTGCACATTCTTTAAGATATTAAATTATCTTTTTATCAGTTAAATGTGACATTATGCGAAAATATCAACATTATCTTCTTCTTTAATTTTTATCTGAACCGTTGATTTTGCAATCCCTCTTTAGCACTTTTAAACTCACAGGGGAATAATATCATTGTATTTTGTATCATTATTAATTTCTACAAGCGATTGTTTACGACTTCTGAATAAAGACAGTTTTTCACGTGTTGGGACCCATCTTAGTCTTTATTGAAGCAGTAACACCGTAGACATTTGCTGAATACCCAACATACTGTATTTTCTTCTCCATTTTCGACATCCATTTGTGCATCGTGGGAACATCAATTTGATACTAGACCCATATTATTGAGGCGGGTCGAGTTACAACTTCAACATGAACAATGAATACGAATTTAGTAATCTTCGAAAAGATGTCACTATGCCATTATTCAATGGTAGAATCGTAAAATAAAATCTTATTAGAAATAAACTATACATCTTTACAAATATATCTGTTGGACTCGTCTTTAAGAACTTTCCTCTAGGCATTTCAGTCTCCAGTCTTTTCTCTCCAGTAAATCAACATAATGAATTCTCTCTTTACAATGTATTTTCGCGCATCACGTGCGAGGATGCTTGCAGAAATCAAACGTCCATCAGATTTGGAAAACGTAGTTTGTGTTGTCATATTTAAACTATTAAAACTATTATCAAAATGAAAATTAAAATTACTTCATATATTTTAACGTAAAAGATTAAGACATTATTTTAAATGACACAAATCGTACATCGGTATATGAAATCCATATTTCGTTTACCAAGTCTGAAACTCTTAAAACTCCAGCTTTTGTTGTACGTAATAATTTATAAATCCGTAAAGAATAATACGCAGCGATTTAGCCACGAAAAAAAGTAACAGGGCGGTATTTAAGACAATATTTCTAAATGTAAGTAGTTCGAATGTTTAAAAGAAATGATTATAAATTAACATTCACTTAACATCAATACATTTATTAAATATACTTAAAAGGTATGTTAAGGATGAAAAGTGACAGGGCAGCCCCCTGGCCCCATTACACCACTGATATTACGATCATTCTATTGTAAAAGTTTAATATAGACGTGTAGGTAGACTAATTCACTGACCAGCTTTTCTCTTTGATGTAAGTATTTTAAGCTCTAAGGATAATCCAAATATGGTATGAAAATCTGTCATTAATAATTATTTTTATCTGAAATTCATCATAACTAGACGGGTTTGTTTATACCTAAAGGGTCTTGGGCTAGTTCGATTATGACCCAAAAAATCCGACAAAATTAAAAGTGATTTCAAAAAGTACATATCTTTTTTTACTACTTCTTCAAGGACATTAAGAAGTGGGTCTACCATAACATATTTCAAATATTGTTTGCATTTGCACTGCACTTGAGTTGCATTATATTTAGTTTCAAAAATTAATTTTTGCTTCCGTCTAGTATGTTGCAAATTTAATTAAAATTCTGTTAGTGTTTTTTTTTTTTGTTCCTGGGGTTTTGAGATTCGTCATCGATACAATAAATCCAACACTGGACAACTATCAAATTAAAAATCGTCTTTACCATTTTTTCATAACCATTTAAACATATTCGACAGCTTTACTAAAGATGTTCGTTATTTATCAGGAAAATAAATTAAATAGCAATGTGTTCAGTTGATTCAGCATGTGTGCAAAGCTGAATGGAAATAAAATTAATAATGATATCGAAAGTTTATCTTTCGATAATAGTAGGTTTTTGTGACGGATGTGAAGAAAAAAAATCAGTACGCTTAATACCCTTCATTACAACACATGAGTTCAGATGGCTTATCCATAAATACATAGTAATAAGTGGTCGGATTTGCTTTTCTATTTTACATTAAAAACTTCATAACATTCAGAAAATATTATTTTTTTATTCTTAAATCATTGTTTTTATTGACATCTAGGGTCTAATAGTCAATTGATTATTATTTATTATTTTTTATATTTTACAGTGACATCTCTTTGCAAATAGCAAATTTTAAATCAGTGTTACATTATCGTTGACACGGTAGATACAGTGGATATCGCTTTATAATGAGTATTAAGTTTCTGCAAGTTGGCTACACTGTAGACGGCCGGATAGAACGGCCACCATTTTCTCTTCGAAGTAACCGGTCCGCGGGAGCACGTGCGTAAATTGCACTTTGTCTAAATATCAGTTTACTGTCATTTAAATCGATTGAATTAGTCGAACTCATAGTGTTTTTATATTTCTGTCAGCAGGTTTAGACATAACACAATAAAATGAACACGGACAAACTGAAAAAGTTGCAGTCGCAAGTGCGCATCGGCGGCAAGGGCACCCCGAGGCGCAAGAAGAAGGTAGTGCACGCGACTGCCGCCACAGATGACAAGAAATTGGAATCTTCCCTAAAGAAGCTGAGTCTCAACCCCATCCCAGGTATCGAGGAAGTCAATATGATCAAAGACGACGGAACTGTGATTCATTTCAATAACCCCAAGGCGAAGGCGTCGCTCGCCGCCAACACATTCGTCATTACTGGACACGGTGAAAATAAGCAAATCGCCGAGATGCTGCCAGGTATCTTAACGCAGCTCGGCCCAGAAGGACTGAACCATTTGAAGAGGCTCGCGGCCGGAGCGGGGACACCCAAGGTATTGACGGAAGACTTCGATGAAGTCCCGAATATTTTAGGATACTTCGATGAGGCGTCCAAACAGGAAGTCGTTTCCCCCAAGGTCGAATCCTCGGCAGAACCCGTCAAAGCGGCGGACAAGAAGTCAGACTAGAGCTCAAGATATTTTAAGCCTTGACACTTATTTTTTGACACATAAATCCTGTAAGATATAATACAAATAAGCGGTGTGTTCTGATTTTGTTTATTCGGGAGTGATGGACAATCGTTTGGTTGTCCTGGGCACTCGGAAGTGAAGTTTTCATGCCCGTTATATTGTTCACCATTAACTGGTGTACGCACGTTTGCCAGCGCCAGTGCATTGTCCAGTGCAGAAATATTTCAACGCTTCACGTGTTCCTCGGGAATGCTTAGGAATTCTTTAAAATAGAAATAAACATAAAGTATCTTTAAAATATATATATATATAGTCGTTTTCAAATTTCATTTTGTATCCACTCCATGATCTGTTTCTTGTCTCGAAATCTGAACATTTTTGTAATGTAACATAGTTGTATAAAAATTAAATTAAACAACTTCAAAAAGTCATTATTTTAGTTTGGTATACAGAGACTGGTTTCACATTGTGTTATGCTTTTGATTGTTGAAAGTTTCCTTACTTATATTAAATGCATAATCTATTATTACTAACCTCGCAGTCTTTTCAGTGCCAGAACCTGCTTATATTTAATATTTACTTCTAATATTTGTTCACATGTTTCTAGAGCGGACCAAGTCTTCCGCATCGTGTGAACACTTTAAATTACATGTACCAATGTTCATTCGGTTACTTGCATTTGTCGCATTTATGTAATTTATGTAAGATGATATTATCTAATATCGATTCCTTAAATTACAAGAATCAAATTCCTTCTATGTCTACGTAAAACATTCTATCATCGAATAATATTGCGATAATTGTTTTTTTTTATATATCAAATGCGGCATTTATTTATGAGTCATTTTAAAATTAAATTTGTTCGTGTATTCGAAAAGAAAACTGTTTTAAGGATTTTTTTGAGTGAATTTTATGAAACCCTGTTTTTCACATTGTGTATATGTTTAAGGTATTTTAGGAAATGTTATTGGCATTATTCAATTACTGTATGAAATTATTCATTACATGGCATAATCCAATTATAGTTTTCATAACAAAATACAAAGCTAATACTTGCTGTTTTATTTAAATTTTCAACGACTTACCACAAATATTTCAGAAACTAATTTTGACATCATTCTCAATACTGAGTTGTATGTTAAGTTTGCATTTTATTTTGCTACTGCTTTGTTTGCATGCTAGTGACAAAAATATTTCTTTATCACACAGGAACATAGTAATATACCATATGCGAATTAACAGAATCACATGTGTATATATAATTTATATTAATTTTAGTGTAACCTCTATACCACATTATCAGCAGGAGTTAAACAAAAACAGTGAGAATTTAATCTTCATAAAGACTCATACGTATCTCATTAAAATATGAATGATATCTCAACTTTTAGAATACAAACCCTTAACTTTTAATTGTTTTCTAAGCATTCATTTAGTATGCACTGTATCAGTCTGCTAATCCTTAGAAATGTTTTCAAAAATAAGTTTGTGCTTATATTACTAAACTAAACATTCGTAATAGAAGATTTTGTAGAAATCACCTTTTTAAAAAACATTGCAGTACCAGGTGTTGAATTTTTTAGAACGAAGGTCAAAGTACACTTTCTAGCCTGATAAATTGCATTGAAAGAACTTTTTTCCTTCAATTCAAAGAATAAATTATAATGCTTGAGATTTTTATGTAACTGTTATGCATCATCCATGCATGCACTCCTGTCTCAATCATTTCATTACTGATATTTTTGTTGTAAAATTTGTGCTTCACCAAAAATAACAATGGCTTCATTCACCTTTGAGATGAACACTAATACAAAAAATTTTGGTCACATATCCCAAAAAAACATGACGCACTGATCAATATGTCACTCAGAAGGTAATCTATATTTAATTCCATCATCCATTGATGTCTTTTATCACCAGTGTCATGTTCTTTAACTATGCTAAAATTTAATTTATTTGATCTAACACATGAACCTCACAGCTTAAACAAATGCCCAGCAACCATGAAGGATCTTTGATGATGTCTACTAAAACCTCGTGGATACAGCACATTCATGTGTGCTAAAAATGAAAAAAAAAAAAATTTGGCGGTCTATTCCCCAACTATTGAATACATTGCTCTAGTAAAGAATCTCAATACTATCTTACCAATGAATCTAATAAAATTAGTTTGATAAACTGATACAATGCCTAATACACAAGTTTAGACTAAAACTAATATTATTATCACTTATGGCATTATGGTAGTATGATAATATAATTACCTATCTATTATAATTTGAATGGTGTATGAGACTTATACTTTAATTTAACATAATCCTGTTTCTTCGTAGAATTATTTTCAAGGTTCATATTCTGTTTAGTAACAATGTTCGGAAGTAAAAAGAACCTGCCAAACAAAAATCCATTCCTACAGTAGTTATTGATGATTGCAAAAATTTCATGAAATGATGGTTTTGTTTGGTTAATGTATTGCCAATTATTTTTTCTTTATGCTATATTCGCTCAAAAAGTGTAGGATATGGACCCAGTGTGAAGATATCCACTCCGAGAGTCAAGTATATGGATCTCTACAATGTGAAGACATCTTGGCAGATTATTTTTCATGAAAAAATTGCTCAACCCTATGGGTATATAGTCCTTCCTGCATTTTTAGATTTTCAAAATCCGACATGGGGAATCGAACTCGGATTGCTAGGCGTGCACATTACCAACTACGCCAACCGGGGAGACAATTGTCAATTAGGTTACCATAATTATTTAAAGAATGGATATTTTCTCCCTTTTGTATTTTTAATAAATATTAGTAATTAGTAATTTCGACATATAAATGAACTATAACACTGAAGATTTCTAAAAACATTTGTAGAGCAAATAGATAATATGGTAGATCCCAATCAAAAGATATTCAAGGAGATGCTTGCAAGTGAAATAAAACGCAACATAGCTATCATTTTCTCATTCTATTGGTACAACCATGTGATACTTTAAAGGATTTGGATATATTTCACTATTATCTACACTGCACGTTTATCTAATTACATTGCCACTAATGGCGAATCATGTTAATAATCTTGTTTACTTCTGTGGTTTATGTGTGAACTGGCAAAACAATGAAAAATATGATAAGTTGATCTACAATCACTAAGGCTTTATCTGATAAGGAGTAAAAAATCATTTTTAGCTAGTATTTTCAAGTGGAATAGGTGTTATTTTTTTCTATTCTGTAGTATTAATTCATTTATATTCATATATTTTTATAGCCGGTGTTTTCTAAGTAACACAATTTAGGCAGATGGATATTCAAATAGAATTCTGATTCATTATTAGAATTCAAATCCATTAAATATTAGAATTATTCCCATCCACTTCGTAAGAAATATCTCAAGGATAATAAATACAAAATTAGGAATATAGGAAAAAGTCCTACATTATTGTCTTTAATGTACACTATTTTAGTGTTGCATTCATAAAGTTGCTTTTGAAAGCTAATTAGAAGAACTTTTAGATTGAAATTTGAAAAATTGTAGCTATGCAGTGATTTATACATTATCTATCATGTTGGCTGATTATAAAATATATTTTTCAAATTGAACATTTTAGGCTGCTAAAAAATGTCTCCCTGGTAGCGTGCGCGCCTAGTGATCTGGGGAATGCAGGTTCATATCCCCATCTGTCCTGATTTTAAAATATCTAAAAATGTAGGACTGGATGCCCATTGGGTTGAGCATTTGTATGGCAAACAATTCTCGTGAAAAATAATCTGTCAAGCCGACATCTTCACATTGCAGAGATCCATATGCTCCAATTTCGGAGTGGATATCTTCACACTGTGTAGATCCATAAGCTCTACTTTGGGGAGCAAACATGGCATAAAAAAAATCTTAATGGATTACAAATATGCATGGTTCTGTAAATATAACAAGTGCTCTCCTGCTGGAGGTGGCTATCAGGGATGTGCCCGCTCCGCTGGACCCACTGACACAAGAAACAGACTGCAGATTATGTATTGATTCTTCCATGAGAGTGTAAGTATTTTCTTAAGATTATTTTATCAATACCTCCCATATAGTGATGGTGAATTCTTGAGATTAAAGAATTTTATTTACTTAATATTGTCGAGAATTTTCAAAATTTACCAGGAATATTTCACATCCAATTTTTTGGTTATTTCTGATATAATACGAGACTAAGCTTTTTGAAGTTATGAACATTTTCATGAATCAAAAATCAAAAAGTTTCTATCCATATGAATGCAATCTTGGGTATTCAATTAATAAAAATATATTTCATGGCTAAAACTTACCCTGGATGGTTTATGTATTTTAACAACATACATTTAATGGAGATTAAGAAAGATGCTTCTAATAGTATACCAAGTGAATGTTGATTGTAAAGCAGGATTTCCCAAGTTATGATATTACGCATTGTACAAAAAACTTAAAATTGTTTTATATTTTGCGACAGTTGCAATAAATTTAGTTTCATTTGGGAGATTAAAGCTATATAGTGTCTAAAAAATAAGCATTTAGTGAAGATGATCATGAAATAAATCATTAATTTTATTGTATACCTCCCTACAAAATAAACGTAAAATTTCAGGATTTTCAAAGTGTTCCATAGCAGGAAATATTAGGGGGATATGAAAAATGTTTTTTTAGTGATTTAAAAGTCTATGTTTTACTAATCCTACATAAATATTTTATGTAAGCGTTTATTATTATAATTATTGTGTTGCTCCTAAAACAGTGACTTTGAAATACGCGCGAATATCTCTGTCAAATAAATGAGCAGAGACAACGACCATCGACCACAAATTTTTAAGCAAATTGTTTAGCAAAAGAAATGATTTTACATTCATAGACAATTACGGAAATACAAGTAACCACAAACAAATTAATATCGATAACAACTTCAACACGCATAAACAATGCAAATACAGAAAAGAAGATAAATATTAGTATTGCTTGGATGTAATTAAGCCAAATGCGTTCAAGTTAAACAAGAGAAAAACGTGAAAGTAAATTAACATTGAATATGAATATAAAATCTTAATATTTACATTGCATATAATACATTTTTTTTTATTATTACTTTAAAAGTTGTTTGAGGGTGCAAATTAAAAGTTTGGTAATTTTGTGACCGAATTTGTATTAATGCTATACAAGTCTTTGCCCATAAAACCTTAGAGTTGGTTATACTTAGTGTATTTTTTGTTTATAAATAAAACAAAAATACGTAATTTTTTGTGAAATAATGTACAAGTTGCATTATGATTATATTTACAATAATTAATTGGAATAAGTATGGTGAAAATTTATTTTAATTTAGTAATTTTAAATTTAAACTTCAACTCCGAAAACGATTAAAACACATGGACATTTTGTGGATATTATTTTTTGTAAATTTTTGTATGCAGGTCAGAAAACAATTGCAATTACTTTTTTGAGTGTATATTTCTAATTGGGTGTTTTTGTGATACTAAAGAATTGATGTTTTCAAAGAATTATATGGAATGAAATATTTCAATATGAAGCTTGGACATCTTCTGCCTAACTGCATTCACTTGATATTTTATTTCGTATGTTGCTTCCGTGTGATTTTATAAATCATAAAACAGCTTGATTCAGTTCATAATAATAATTATAATCAGCTAATTAAATTTAGGCACCTTACACACTTCAATGTTGAATGTATGTGTCCAGCAGTGGCGTAGCTAACATAGAGCAGTTGGAGCAAACTGCTCCAGGTACATAAATTATGGGAGCGCAAAGGGTGGAATAAAATTTTGTCAAAACTTTTGTATAAAGAAGTAAGATAACAACACTTTTTTTATGTGGAAACTGAACTTGCATAAGTATGTTTTGTCAATACAGTTAAAAGATATGTAGTAAATATTAGTAGATACTCTACTAGGGTTGTAGAGATCATAAAAAATGATATAGCAGATTTTGCATAATTTTAATTTGTAACACATATTTTTTTACTGGACACTCGTCAGCCAGCACCTTAGCTTTTAGGGCAGTAAGGCAAGAGTAAAAAGCTGTCGGACATTGTTAAAAAATAAACGGAAGGCTTTTATTATTCGTTTCTTTTGTAAAAAATAGTCAAACCACATTTTGAACCAAGTATATTTATTTTTTATGAAAATAATAAATGCAGCAACTATATAATTATATTTTTGAAATACAATGAAACTACTTATCTGTATTTATTATAATGATTTTTTTCCCAGAAATTTGAATTTCTGGATACAAATTAGAAATTAAAAAAATTTATAATAATTTTCTACATTACCTATTTAACCAATTTTCATTCATAGCTAATCTAGTTGTTGAAGAATACTTAAAATACGGAACAGAAAATAAATAACAGAATCGTTACGTAAACCAAGTAAATCCTCACAAAATAATTACATAGACAAGCTTAATCAAGATAATATATCATCACCCATGTTATATAGCAATCATTCCATTACCTCAAAATGTATTCAAAGAATCTTTCACTAAAAATGTGTATAAATATTTTTATATCCTTACAAAAATTCAAGGCACTGCAGTACAGTAACAAAGCTGCCAGATTTAAGTAATATTTTATTGCATACAACAAATTACCGCTTACCAAAAAAAATTCCAAGTGTAAAATATATCTAAAAATATACTGGCAGTGCAGCAACTATATTGTGTTTAATATTAAAATATAAATCAAGATATTATTCTTAAAATTAATCTTTCAGCTCTTTTATCTTGGGTCCTCCCTCTGGATTATCTCGCCATATTGTGTAATTAAGAGAAGATGCCAAAGACAACCAAGCGACATATGGAATGAAAATATAGCCAGCAATTGGATTTATCTTGTAAAATGCGACACCGCACACGACAACATTTACAGTCAGTGCTAGGATGTCGACCAGACTCTGAAAATGATGAAAAAAGGATGATTAGGTTTTGATTATAGTTTTGAGGTTCTCAAGAAATTTTTACCACATATACAAATACACTAGTTTTGTAGTTTTCTACACCAATCCCAAAAAATAGTATATGAAAACTTTTTGTCGTTTGTAATGTTCCATTTAATTACAATATTTTTTTGAAGATGTTCATTTTAATATCACTAAACTATATTACAAAACTTATAAATGCTTTAATATTTTAGTATAATATCAAAGTGGTGTGAGCCAAATTTTTTTTATAACTTATTACCAGATAACTACAATATATAAATACATGCATTAAAGATATCTGGAAAAGCATTATACAAAAATATTCAACATGCCCCACGAATCTCACGGAAAGAATATATTTATCAAATGTATACAGGCAGTGAAGTGAATATTTAAAAAAATTTACATTGTGTAAATAGTCATGATATTTTTAGTATAATCTTATTACTACAGAGGTAGACTTGTCAGCTGTGAAGTTGGTATTGTTTCAATAAATTCATTTCCTGTTATGGAATATTTCTAAACTATTTTCATAATACTAACCCATTTCAAACAATGAGCGCCGAAGAAAATTGGAGTCCAGGCCCAGTTTAGAGCCAGTTGGCTACCGAATAACATCAAAGGCAACCTGGCATTACCTGAAGCAATATACAAAAATCAATTTATTTTCTAATAGTTTTTTTTTCTCCGCTATCTTCTGTCACCGGGAAAGCTGGGAAAACATGATGACAGATAACAAAGTTATTAAAATTTATTGTCAGATCCTATCCTATCTGTCACACGATGCTTATCTCAAATACACTGAACAAGTACTTACTATTCACTTCTCATCTGTAACCATCAAGAGACAAATGGACATGTCTTTAATTATATACCTACATGAACTTAATGAAAATTTAAATGATTTTAAATGTACAAAAAATATTGGTTATCGGACTAAAATACAAAGTCATCTTGAGTTAACTGTTATGAAAAAAATATTTCTAATCTGTGATATCTGTATAAGATCTGCTTGAAAACAGAAATATTTTTATTTTTATATATAGAGATATTTTTTGAAGAAAGATAAAGTTTCAGCAATTATTTTTTTATAGTTGGAAATGAAATACTGATTGAAGTGTTTTTGAAATAAATACATAATCATTTTAATAAGATTTAATTATGATTCAAATTAAATACACACATAAATGTTTTTTTCATTTTTAATAGTATAAGATAAGAACCCAAGTTACATAATACCACTGACACTTATATTGATAAAAGAGTATATAAGATCATTAGTTGTACCATGAAATATTACCAAGAGCGCCGAGAGAAATTACTTAACACCATACTGAAAAACAGTTACTAAGAAGATATATTTTCTACATTGCACCTGAATAAAAATATGCTGGGCTTTAAAATCAAAGTGAGATTGAAAGTAGATATGACATGTCATATTGTACAAGCAGAATATTTTGCGGTTTATCAGTTATTCATGAACCAATGAAGTTTAAGTTTAAAATGAAGTAATGAAAAACTCCCTATAAATTGAATTTGAACAAAAAAAAAATGATTTGCCACCATTTTACTAAAGTGCACTTATGGTAAATAGGAATTCACATATTCTATCTTTTCATACATCATTCAACATAAATGCAGTTTGCTGAAGATATAAAGACAAATAAATGAACCAATAGTTTATAGAAATTATATAGATGGCCATTCAAACTTTCCAAGCTCTATAATAATAAGCAAATAGTAAGGTTTACAGTCATGTAAATACAAGTTGGATTGTTATAATCTATAAATGTTATATAAACATAATAAAAACTAGATAATATCTAAAATTATGAGTGAGCCATACCAAGTCTTCAAAATTAGCATTCTTGCCCAGATACTTTTTATTCAAGGTCGATGTTGTACAGTGGCAATACGTTGATGAATAAAATTAACAAAAATAAATGTAAAATCAGAGATGATAATAATTATTATGAGTTCAGTCTCCAAAAAAAGTTATGTTTTTGTATGAAAATTCTGAAATATTCTGTGGAGAGACAGAAAAGATATATATATTCCTTAAAAGAAATATGTTGTTGACTTTAGAAAGAAAGCATTAATGAAATGTCAGCAAAGTTCAAGACATGGTTACAATCCATAGTTGAGCAATACAACCATAATAATGATGTCATTATCAGTAATTTAAATCTGATAATAAAATTAAAATATTGTCTTGTAAGAATTTTTAACTGTATAGTATAAAATTCTTATAAGAGCAACCTCTGCGAATGGCGCATTCACTTGAAAATCATTTTGAACCAATGCTTGCGGGCTCAAATTCCATATTCACAATAAATTAACGCATTCTTACTCTTATTATTGGTTCTGGACATGGGTCAAATGGCTAACAACTAATCCTTATTAAAAAAATGTCGATTTCTATTACTCTTGCGAGCGAAAATGGTTGTGTGTATTTTTTAAATTGTCTATATTTATTAAATTAATGATTATTGATAGTGTAAGAAAATATTTACTCACCGTTGAAGCCGCCGCCATCTCTATAAACCAAGTATGATGCATATCCCATTCCCGTATACAAGCCTGTCCATACCGGTCCAAAGACCCAGTTCGGTGGTCTCCAGTCAGGTCGCTTTAAAGTATCGTACCAAGCAATACTACCATCCCTCGATTTGACGTTGGCGCCTGTAATGAATCCACCCACCCATCCTCCAAGGTTTGGAAGAATACTCGCGCCTATAGCCGACCAATTCGCCATGTTTCGATTATTTGTTTAGTTTACTAAGCAAACAACACACCGCGCCCAAACAATTAAGACGTGCTAATTCGAGGTCAACTCAGCAACAACGTCAACGGGGAAATGAAATCTACTACCAAGGTTTACGCGCCGGCGAATCGGCTATTTTGTCAATACTACGACTGTGATAGCAAATACATGAAAGGAGTAAGCCGCGTACTTATACTTGTCATGCAATTAGCGTAATAATCGGGTGGCATCTAATAATAATAACTGTTATGACGTTGCCAATAATATTAAAATGTCAGATTAATTCCATTTCATTTTACTATTTTTCAAAAATGTCACCACTTCCTACTCCATAAATTGTCTCCCTTAATTTATTTAATTGCCTGGTTACCAATTATAGCAATAAAACGCTCAATTTGAAATAAATTCATTTAGAATTTAATTAATACAATATATTCTTGTTTGTATAAAAATGGGATACTTATATCTGTCACTTTTTTTCAATGTGGCAATATATTTTCACGTAAACAACCTAACCTCCAAAGTTGATATTGTTTGCTAGACTAGAAGCATGCAAATAGAGAATACTCACATGGCCAAGTTTTGATCTAATATTATTTTGACAGTTAAACTGAATTGGTAAATAACGCATGCATTTACGAATACATTTTTAAGACATGTGTTCCTAATACTTTATGTGATAATTTTTGTATTTAATTTATCAAAAGCAGTCTATATTTTCTTTTTCAGACACGATGGATTACGAAATTGGAAGTATTGCAGATCTAATTTCTGGAAACTGTACTCCGAACCGTCCAAGAGTTTTGAAAAAACCTTTGACTCCTGTAAAACAACCACCTGCAGTAAATATTACTCCTCAAAATGACTTTAAAAGTAAAGCTAAAACACCCAAAATTGCTTTTACACCAGAAGTAACTTCAAAAACGCCATCAAAATTTATGGAAGTCGAGAGAAGTCATTTAGAATCACCAAAATCTGTACCACCTAAAAAACGTAAATCAAAATTGTTTAACAACTTTCAGTTCTTGTCGCAGATCCCAGATTATAGTTCTGGATCTGATAATGATCGTCCACAAGAAGAAGATGATGGTAGTGATAATGAATTTACCATTGATCAACCGAAAAAAAAGAAGTTTGATAAAAAAGACGCTAAAATGGTTGTCAAGGAATATTATGTAGGAAAAAAGGAACTAAATAACAAAACAGAAAAAAAATCTGAAGAGAAAAACATCAAAGAAATTCCAAATATTGTAAATTCAACTATGAAACCTAACAAAAAGAATAAGAAATTAAAAGTTGAAGTGGACATGGAGACAATAAATACTAATATAATAAATGATTCTAAAAAACAAAAACGAATTAAGAATAAAGTAGAATCTAATACTGTCAATGAAGAATTGGATACAAAGCCTTGTGATGATATCACTGACAAAAAAAAAAAGAAAGCAAAAAAGCTAACAGAATCTAAGGTTTCAGAGGATGCTGACGATAATTTTGAAGAAATTGTAAATGCAGAATCAACATTTAATGCCAATGATAATTTTGAAGAAACTGTAAATGCAGAAACAACATCTAACGCCAACGATTTTCCTGAAGATGAACTTCCACCGCAAGAATCTGATGATGAAAATTTGACTGAATACCAGAAAAGCGCAAAACGAAGGGTTCAACAGCAAACGCAACGTGATGAAAAATTTGATGATGACGAATTGGCAAGAACATTATTTATCGGCAATATTCCGGTTGAATTACTGAAAAAAAACTATGAGAAAATTCTTAGGAATAAGTTTACACCTTATGGATTAATTCAATCAGTGAGGTTTGTAACTATTATCAGATTTTTTGTTGTCGTCAAAATCATTTATAGTCGAATTGCAGTCATATCTCATTTTTTTGTTATCAGTTATAATGTATTACAATACTAACATTTAGATACTCATTATTAAATTGTTAACTTAAGTCTGGACACAATATATAATGTTATTTATTTTACAAATCGTTCTAGCATCATTGATAATAATTTGTTTGGCTTGAAATATTTTTTATAAGACTTAAATCAAAAAGATATTACCATGGATTTATATTCAAAACAAAAGGCAATCTCCTTGGACATTTAATTTCAGTAAAATGGTATATATCTTGCTTAATTCTTTTCTGTTTCATTTTAGGATTCGCAACATTCCAATTGTTGATTTTAAAACTAGACCCAAAGTGGCTCTTATAGAAAAAAAGTTTCATCCTGAAAGATCAACAGTAATTGCATACATCAAATTTGCAAAAGCGGCAGCTGTTGAAAAGGTAATTGTATAGTTTGTAACTTTTCTTAGTTTTATAATTTAATTAATAATCAATATTTTGTATGTAACGATAAAATATTTTCAGGCTCTTGTTGAAAATAATTCACTTATAGAAAACAATCACATCCGAGTTGATAGTTGTCAAAAGGGTAAAACTGCCACAGACAAACGCAAAACTGTATTTTTGGGAAACTTACCGTTTAGTGTTGAAGAAGAGGCAATTAGAAAAATATTTTGAAAAATGTGGTACAATATCTTCCATTAGAGTTGTAAGAGACAAAAAGACACAGATTGGAAAAGGTATTTACTATTCATATATTTATATTATTATATATCGTGTCTTATCTTTTTGATGGTATTTATATACAGGCGGACTTCGACTTTCACACATGATTGGTTCCTGAAAATGTGTGCGAAAGTTAACGGGTTCGAAAGTAGAGGGATGTAAAAAGCCCCAAAAAATATACTTTAAAATTTTGAATGGTAAAGGAAAAATCTTTGGTTTTTATCATATGGAAGTGTTTACAATATTGTATTACGTAAAAGCAGTGACTGGCTAGATATTTTCCTAAATATTTATACTTAAATTAATGGAGTCGATACATTTTTTACCGAATTTTTCACATTATAATAATTATCCATCGCCTACATGTATCCAATAACGTATTTTAGCAAATGAGTATTTGACTATCTTTGAGATACGGGTTACAGGCAAATTGTTGAATTGCAAAATTTGCAAAAATTGGCAAATTGCAAACTATATTCACGAAACGCTT
>JAGVSQ010003581.1:0-21255 GCA_022683975.1 Rhyacophila evoluta
CTCAAGTAACCGTCACTGTGTTGCTGAGTGGTCGCTCTATAGCGTGACCGTAAATGGGTTAAAGACTTTTACATAACATATAAAGCTGTTATTTATTTGTTAATAATTAGTGTTATTTAACTTTTTGGTTGTATATGAAAAAAGAAGCCAAAAAAATTACATGATAATATTTAACATACTACATTTCGGATTTCCACAAAACATTTCAACATTCAGATTTTACACAAGTACAAAGAATTTTCTGGTGAATTCCTCAATTACTCTATCTATTACAAACGTGCACTGTCATTTCGACAAATTGTCAATAAATTGAATTCCATGGATTGTATTTTTTTATTTATTTGCTTACGACAATAGAGGTAATTGGTTTGGCGTACCACTCGGCCAAAAGAAAATCGTGCTTCAATATTAACAATACAAAATGGTCAATATATAAAATACCGATTAAAATTGACACATCCTCCAATAAAAAACGTTTGTACATTTATCAAAATGTTTAACACTACTAAGATAACAAAATAACTACCCATTTCTGGCTTAAAAAAACTTCCAAACATTAAGTTATGTCAGCTTAAGTTAGGTTATGTAATTTATTTTTATTAGTTTTCGATGTTATTAGCAAGAGTTCTTTTTTTAAATAAGGGATTTTGTCTAGAGGAGAACTGCTTAAGAAAAATTATGTTACAATACTATTACACATTGTAAAAAGATACTTCTAAAAAATAGTTAATTCATAAAAAATAAAGTTTTTATATTTTAATAGTTATTGAGTTTCAAATAGATTAATTTAATAATTTTCGTATACATTTTTTCGGTCTGAAATTATTGAATTCTAAATTCAAAATTTTTCAAGCTTGTCACATTTTAACAAAAGAACAAATTTCATTATTTCCAATAATTTAGTACAGCCAAGATGATTTAACGTGTATATCGATCAATCTCTGAATGGTGTCCGGTGCCTAAATCGTGCAAGAGTGACTCTTTCATTCTTCAAATTAAATTCAATTATGAACGCCCCATTTGGGATATGAACCCGGTTATCCGACATGCGAATCGATTTGATATGGAAATTTACTTAAGGTGTCGTTTTAGAGCTCTACGTACAAGGTTAGTGTCGACTGTTATCTATGGAATATTAGTGTGATAATTGTTTTTTCTATTGATACGATTAAATTTCATTGATGTCAGCATAAACAGATAACTTCATCTAACTTCATTACTATGAGTAACTAAGAACCAAAATAGATCTATTCCATAAACTTAAAATACATAAATAAAAATTATTATTGAACTTTAAAGACATATTTTTATATGTCTTTGAACAACTTTAACATATCAATCAGAGTTATTTGTTAATATTAAATAATATATAATTGTAATACAAAAAAATATTTCACAAAACATCTTTCAACCATTAACAAATGCAAATAACAAAAAAAAATGCTTTTTTGTGGTTTGATATACTTATAGCATAACATAGTTGTTACAAAATAAAGTTCGTACATACTAAGTTTACATATAATAAACATAGCAATAGTCCTAAATTAAATACATATATTTTTTTTTATACCACGTTTGCTCCCAAAATGGGGCATATCGATCTACACAGTGTGAAGATATCCACTCCGAAATTGGAGTATATAGATCTCCACAATGTAAAGACGTTTTGACAGGTTATTTTTCACGAGAATTGTTTGTTAGACAACTACTCAACCCAATAAGCATCCAGTCCTGAATTTTTAGATTTTTTAAATCCGACAGATAAGGAATCTAACACGTAATCTCCGGATTACTAGGTTACCAACTACGCTGCCGGAGATTAAGGATAATTAAGTTTATATCAATTTTTTTTTCTTTATTAATTGTGTCTTATCTTCCAATAATAATCCCACGACAGATAAAAATATGTGAATTGTGACTGCGTTTACTCAATGCCAAGCCTGTAAAAGTAATATTATGCATTATAGCGTAAGATATGTAGAGACTAATAGAATAGGATTTGAAATAAAGAAATTTTTTACAGTCGAAATGTAGCTGATAGCTTTCTTTTCTTTAATATAACATTGACCTTACTAAATGAATTTTTCTGTGAATACCAAGGTATCAATGAAATATTTTTCGACGTAAACTTTCACGGTTATAACGACATGATAACAAAAAAGAAAAATATCCGTGACATATCGGTTACTAAATTGGGTTTTGTCAAAAGTTGAATCATTTTTAGATTAGGAATCACGGTTAATAAATTTCTATGAAATCATCTTTAGTTCTATAATTATAATCGACGAACGGTATAACACGGTTTCCTATTTCTATTACAACAAATTGCAATATTCACGAAGGTCAATTGTTATTATACAATATAATATATGTGCTCAAAATTTAGTGCAATCTTTCTTCTTGATATCGTTTTTTTCTATAGAAAGAAGTCTAATTCTGAAATGTATTTAAGTAACGAATATACATTGTATTGTAAATTTTTACAAAGATCCTCCTGATATTATAATATTTATGTAAAATTAACTTTTATGTAAAGTCAACATTTGTTCTGCAGTGACGTTTTTTAAAAAATAAATTTTAATTTAAATAAAATTTTAACTCCAGCTTTTAGTTGAGCTTTCATTGATTTTATTGTATATTATGTACATATACTATGGTCTATAAAGTACGAAAGTTACGTAATAATCACAAATCAATAATTTTTAGGATTGGAATATTTGTTTGTAACGTATATATGTTACAGTTGAACAAAGTAATTGATAAAATAATTATTGTAAAACTAAATTATAGACTGATACTTCAATTATAACACCATTATCAAGACTAAAATTGCTAAATTATCATTTAGTATCATTCGGGTATTGTAAAATCAAGCTTCAAAAAAAGGTACAATTAAATTGTTGAGCGATTGATTGAATACCAATCTTGAAAATAAGCTGCGAAGATAAATCTCCAAATATGCTCCACATTCGGATCGGAAAGGGTTTAATTATTAAAAAAATATCTTGACGAATAAAATAAAATTATAGTTAACATCATATTTATAATTTATGTTCACGGACATAAATAAATAGTAATTAATTGTATGTATAAAAAAACTGTAATATTTCACTTCAATATACAATAATTTAATGCATGATTTTTATCTTCCAGAAAAACATATTTGCAATTGTTTCCTGTAATACTAGATATTAGCTGCAAATTATTTTTTATTCCAATTTATAGTAAAACTTATATAATAGATAAAAAGTGACAGGCCATAAAGTTGATAATACATATTTGAAAACGATCAAACAAAATATCATTTTATTTTTTTTTGCAATTTCTAAAATTCGTGTTTAAAAAATTCAACTATTAATATAGAACTAAACGTTTTATGTATTGTATAATTATCGAAATAAAATAAATCACTGCCCATATTTCAAATTAAAATCAACCGTCCTGTCTCACGCTATGCCTCTATCAAATGCATTATTCAAGATGAGTTTAATCACTTGAACTTTAAATCAACTGCATTAGTTTCTGTTACCGAACGCAAAACTAGTTTGGAATACTGATTTGTCTTGGATGCAGAAGATATTTTCTCACCGTTTTCGCGAAGAATAATCACTTATATTGATGCTGCGTCACATTATCAAAGGACGGATTGTCTTCGCGTATTCAAATTTTTAATGTTGTCTTCCGGTATTCAAATTCTGCTGCAGATTCGAGGCCTGGAGCTATTTGTTTAACGAATATAAGAATGGAGCAATATTTGCATAATACGGTACCCTTGAAAATACAGTGCTAACAGAAATAACCTATAACTTCGTAATATACTTCCATAATATAAGCTCTACTCACATTTGATAAAATATATTTGATTTTACAAAACAAATATTTAAAGCATTTAATGATATTAAACTTCAATTGTAAATAAACAAATATACATGGATTTATATAATAATTTTAATTTTACGATTCCATTATTTGGTAGTATAGTAATCGTGTTCACTCCGAAAGTTCAGCATATGGATATACACAGTTTGAAGATACCTGCTTCTAAAGTAGAGTATACGAATCTCCGTAATGTGAAGGCATAACTTGTCAGATTATTTTTCACGAGAAATGGTTGTTGGACGATTGCTCAACCCAATTAGCAACTAGTATTTTATTTTCGGATTTTTAAAAATCCAACAGGTAATAGAATCAAACCCGTATTTCCAGCTATGCATGCTAACCTCTTTGCTACCAGAGAGAGTAGTAATATTAATGCATATTCATGTAAGTTTTATTTAATATGTAATATACAGCCAAAAAAAATAATATATTAAATAGTTCATGCTGGATACCAACTTATAGAATAGCAAGCTTTAAAATATACGTTTTTATCGACGTGTTTATTTAAAGTTTGCGTTGAAAATGCTGTATTCATTTTTAGATGTTGTATTTATGTGCCATGAAAAAGGTTTCTTGATTTTTTTTAACTTTCAAAACTTTTATTTGACTCATTAACTAGGTTTGTGCTCAATATATCGAAAAACCGTTACGAGTATAATATTAATTCATATAACAAAATTGTCGATTTATGATAATAGTCACACTGTATTTGAGAAAAGAATCGAGAAAAAAACAGAAATGACATACACATGCCGTTGAATGCTAAACGCAGTCATTAGTGAAAAAGAAAGATGCACTTCTTTGAGAATGCCTCTCACCGAATTCCCGAACACAATGCGTGACGGTGCTAATGTCATCGTGCATGCATGTGGGGTATCACATGCACAAAGCAATATGCATACGATTATGTATTTATTATTCAGCCTAAAACGCTCGACTATTCTAATTTGCGCATTGATAAATCGTGCATTATGTTTGCGAAATTTATGCGACGAAGTAAACTTCAAGTCAAATCCCTTTTTAGAGCGGTTCTATTCCATAGAACGAAGAAATATAGTACACTCTTAACCGTAACTCATTTTTATTTTTATATTTAAATAATTTATTTTGTGACTTGGCAAAGTAATACGATATGTTTATCAAATATTTCACAGAAGCC
Organism: Rhyacophila evoluta; assembly: GCA_022683975.1. Lineage (NCBI taxonomy): Eukaryota > Metazoa > Arthropoda > Insecta > Trichoptera > Rhyacophilidae > Rhyacophila > Rhyacophila evoluta. The sequence goes on from JAGVSQ010003581.1 coordinate 5,039, forward strand.
AAATTTTTATAATCACTTCATAATTTAATTTATAGTTGATTATACACTATATTTTTTATGGATCGTTCTTTCAAACGTGTTTTTTCAAATTGATGTTTTATTTAAAAAAGGTTGAAAGTTTTGCAATCAATTTTAAATAAAATATTTAATTAGAAGATATAAATTAAGCAACCATTCAATTGTTCTTAAGTTTTTTTCTGGAATTGGATATTTCTACAAAACATTAATCCGACATATTAGCTTAATATTTATAATTATTCAATAATTCCATGAATATGCTTTTTTGCTTCATATTTACATCATAAAATGATCAACCAAATTCATCGATACGCTAAAAATATGGGAAACCGAATTAAACTATTGGCCGAAAATAAATATTCTACAATACAATTTTAGACTTTTTTTCAATTTAGTGAAAATTAACTTCAGTCAAATTAACAAGTCAGAACTTTGTAGTTAAACAATATTCACCATTCGTATTGATTGAATAAGTATAATTTTTGGTTGTAAAATCAGTTGTATCGGAAATTAATTGCTAAATAAATTTTAAATACAGGAACGCTTAGTGCTTGATAAATATCCGATTCTTGTTAGCCCGTTAAATATTTAGTGTAACATAGAATAGATGTATTTATATCCAGAGAGCTATCTTTAGATGATGTGATATATAATATATATTATTTTTAAATAAATGAAGTATGAATTTTAATTATAAACTGGTTCAATTTTGAATTATTATACTAATAGGGACAATATATGAGATTTCTTAATCTGATATTTCGACAATTATTTGTGTTTTTGTACATACGTGTACTCATCATAAGCTCTCGGTTATAGGGCTGTCCCTGAAAAAAAGATACATATATCACATCTTATAAAATTACTAAATATATAAATATAATAAATAAATATCGTGTACATCACTGTTACCGGTACTTCTTATGCGTTAATAAATCTTCATTGAATAAAATTAAAATTATATAATGCATTTTTAGTTCACATAAGTAATATAGACACTAAGCGGCTAAAAATCTATGTATAGTGCAAATAAGATCATGTTATTTTTTTATCAATTACTCATAATTCTTGCCACGAATTTTTCATTTTTAATAGAGTACAATTAAGTAAACTTGTTATTTTATAGCCGGTTTTACTAATTTGATTTGAAATAAAAGTTGATTATCTATGTCCTGTTTAATTAAATTTTGTGAACGTGTCATTATTATTTCACGACGGTGTGTTCAAAAAGAATTATATAATAATTTAGACAGTCGTTATGGTAGCGCTGTAAAATGTATGTGAACTCATGACCATATATATAATAAATGAAATGAGAAATTTCCTACCGATATTAGTGCATCTACTATGAAAGAATGCATAATTTTAATATTAAGGGTTACATTTACAAAAATTCACTAATCCGCGAGTATTTCAAACTGATGAATGGGTTTGTAATCCTATTGAATATGTAAAGGCCTAAGATCTTTGGTTTATTATCATAATAAAAGTGGTTACAAAAAATACGTTTAACGGCTCACGGCTAAATTTAAAAACCACTATAAACAATAGACTACCAAAGATCATATTATAGTCGTATTAAAATATCCATAAAATTAAATATTAATAAATTTGATAGCTTTTTAAAGTGTTTTCTTCTTAGACTGTGATTTTTTAGATATTTTTTCACAACTGCATCTAAATGCTAAAATTCGTAAAATAATCAAACCGTTACTCAACCAACTCGGTTAAGGATTGGGCCAATTTCTTTGAAAATATAATTATTTTATTTGATGTGACAACATTCTAAGATTTTAAATACATCTTCTGATTAGCCATAAAATAAAGTGAGAGATTTTTACGATAGAGGTAAAATTACCATAAAATTTATGTACACTTTCCTTTGACATATTGTAATATCAATTTTGTTTGTTTTCTTACTGTTTGAAGATATCTATATTTGAAGGATCATTTCTGTAATATTTCTGATCAATTTAAGCAATTTGAATTTATAGTCATTAATCTAAATATATTATACTTTAACGCAGCATTTTTGAAAAAAGTAAAATCGTAAAAGATTTTTTTTTCAAATAGATAAAAGTATTGGATTGTAACCATGGTCATGGTTTTCGTCAATATTTCAAAAAATATATTTTAATATTTTAATTTATAACGATGATTTGATGATGACATTAGATTCGCTGTTCAAATTAAAAATATATATATGGATAGATATTTCTGTATCGAAACTATGGCAATATTACGGAAATATATTAAGAGAGAAAATATACACCCTTATGGTTAAGTTTAAAGATATTATCTGGCTATAATGGTTTATTTACATTGCAACATTATGGGGTTGACGATTGTGGGACCTTATTTATGTATCAATACGGAAACCCTAGCGCCTAATGTGTCGCGGTTTTTACCTTTTTATTGTAAGTATTGTAATACAGTTTTTTATGACATTTTTTTTGTCAACATTACTTGTGATATACATATTTTTATTTTAGGGTTACCACAAAATTGAAAAGTACACGTTATATAAATTTTATCATTTGGTAAAAAGAATATATGAACTAAAATTATTATAGTAAAGTAAAATTTCTACTAAAGTTTAAGAATTTGGAAAACATACAATTTTTTATGATGTATAATAAATAATAATATGTAGTGGCTAATAAAACTATTGATACATACATATTCTTAAAGGATTCTTTCATTTAATGGAATATATGCATCATTTTTCACAAAAAAATATTATACCCACTGAATATACTGTTGAATTTGAATCCACCATCTTTTGCACTTAAACATTTGTGCTTTGATTTGATGACGCAGATTTTTATTTATTAAAATATAGGTTTTTTTCTGTGATTGATATGTTGTAACTGCACAGTATAATGATTTATTTCGACAAATTACTTTTCACAAGAACTGACTTCACCAATCATTGAACCTTTTTTTATATCCATTTCCCGCATCTAAATATAAACTTAAAACATGCTGAACTCGCAATTAGTAATTATTAGAAAAATATAAGTGTGCAATATAATGATCTACTCGGGTGCGATATAAAATTATACATTAGCACATTAAAATACAAAGACTTAAATTTAAAAAAAAAAACACATTTGAGTAGATTTTTTATGAAAAGAAGTTATATCCATCTTTGTAGTACCCCCCGCAAGCAAAAATACAAACTTATTTAATACTTTCAATGAGAGATACTGTATATACATATTACATTTATTATATTGAAAGATTATATTTTAATACATTGAAAAAGTTATTTTGCCAACCCTATGTGGAAGTGAGTGCATAAAAAATCAAAATGCAACCGTGCACACCTTCACGCGGTAATCGAACTTAATTATATGTCGTCAAATTCAGACCCCGGAGATGATTTTCAAAAAGTATCTTCAGTTATTCGTATTTTGTTTACCCTTTTTTCAAAATAATAATGGGTGTGAAATACACAGTATAAAAATATGGTACAAAATATTTAAGGATAGCTATATGAATTAATTTTTTTATATTCAAACTCTGAGCGTTTATACTCTGCAATAAGAAATCTTAAACATAGATAGTATCACTCAAAACTGTAAAATTTTCAATCAATATTTTGGTTCTTTAACTAAACCCATAACGCGGAAGTTTTTTGTATATTACTCGTATATACATCTCCAATAGCCGAGAGGTTAGCGTGCAGGATTCGAAACCGCATATTACGGACTCAATTCCCATATTTAAAAACATCTAAAGCAAGACTAGATACCAATTAAGCTGAACAATTAGCTGACAATTCTCGTAAAAGTTAATCTGTTGAGGCATGTCTTCACATTGCGGAGTTCCATATAGCTACATACTCCATATCTGAATTGGATATCTTCACACTATGTAGTTTCATATGCTCCACTTTCAAAGTGGAGATAGTGACAGTATATAATAAGACCACTGAACAGATGCAGTAATTTCATCATTATAGTCACATTTTTGTTACTATTAATCGTCATTAGCTTAGATTAACAAAGTGGTAGATAAAGGTGTCCTTTTGTTTCTTCTAATACTGTTGATTTTAGCTGGATACAATTTTGCAACTATTTACTAAATAGATTGTCCAGCCCATTTTTATTAAGACATGCTAGGTGAAATCTATTAAAACGATTTTAAATTCTAAATAATTTAAAACTGGTAATCTTCCAAATGTGAAAAAGTGTACCAGTCTTAAATAATTTAGAATTTAAAATCAATTCCCATCAAGCACGTCATCAGTCAAAAATATTCGTTATAAAACGATTTTGTTTAGATCTTCTTATTATTCTCTTATACCATGTTTGCTCCCAAAGTGAAGCATATCTACACAGTGTGAAGATATCCACTTCGAAAGTAGAGTATATGGATCTCCGCAATATGAAGACGTCTTGATAGATTATATCCACGAGAATTGTTTCTCAGACAATTTGCTCAACCCAATGGGCGTCCAGTCCTGTATTTTTGGATTTTTAAAATCCGACAACTAGGGAATCAAACTCACATTCCTCGGATTGCTAGGTGCATGCTACCAACTACGCTACCGGGAATACCGGGGGCTTATCTAGATATTTTTGTGACGAAGTCATTCCGTGTTGATGATGGTTGAAAGAAATATTCTAAAGATAAACTTTTCAATATACAAATATTTTAAAATGTACACCGTTACATCGATATTAATTAATATCTGATATTGTATGTCTGTTTTTTTTTTTATGAATTAAAGCGAGATTTATTGCTCGCCTATGGCTGGGGTTTAAGCTTGCTCTTTATTGAAATTAATTTTGTGCTTTCCGTAATGAAAAAATATTTTAAGACCTGTATAAAATATTTGAAGTCCCTAGTCAATCATGGGTTAAATTTTCATGTGAAAAGTTTAAGGTAACACAATAACTTGAAAAAACAGGCAAAATATCACGTTAATATTCCACCCTGCTACTTACTAACCGTATGAATGAAGTTCTTGTAACAAACAAATACACAGACTTGTTTTCTGTTTTATTGCATATTTACGTATTTATTATATTTAATAAACTATTATCTACGCTATACGATGTGTACGCTAACGACTCAATCCAATTGATGTATTATTTCAGGATAGTGTAGCATTTTCTATTCGGTAATAAATAATACCAATGTCATATATTCCCTCCTGCACTGTAAGTTTGAAAGCTGCTGTATTTTTACGAATCACAGGGTGTCTTAAAAGTTTCGATCCAAAGATCTCCTACTTGCAGCTTTCGTACCATAAAGTGTCGTGTCATAAAACTAGCCAACCTTAACTCAAGTAGCTTTTCTTTGATAAAGTTGTTCATCAATATACTCGTATGATAAAACCATACGATTTTACCCTACCGGAATTTACTTGTCGCTAACTTCAACGTCTATATGTATATATTGTATTACGTTTACCGTGTCCACTGAAAAATGTGAAAAATGTAATTTACACCTTTATAGAAACGTATCATTCATTTTATGTTCCAATTTCAAAAGCATATAACTTTATAACCACATGTAATATATTATTATATTATGTTTGAATGTATGCTGCTATCGATGCTACAGTTTCCTATATTATGTTAGTATTCGAATGGATGTGTGAGTAATACACACACTGTGTTTAAGTTTTACACGTGTGTTGGTGCATTTTTCACATGAAAACTTATTTCATACACGGAGTAGTTTTGGCAATGTGCGAATGGGAGGGGTATATTTTTTTATATGGAAAAGCGCGTGTAAAAATGCTTGAGTTAGAGCGAGCAAACGTCTTGTCGCGTGTCTGTCTGCTCGGTAGACACTTGCGCCGATGATTAAACAAATTTAAATAAATTTTAAACAAAATACACGTACACGTTTATAGTTTGGAAAACAACATAATAACGTAACAGGAAAAGATACATGTTGGGCATAATGTGAAAAATCCAGGGAAAATATAAAAATCGATAAAGTAGCATTCAAGATAATGCGATATAATATGCCAAATATCGTAATGCAAATGAAATGCCAATAGACATCTTGGTCTTGTAATATAAATATCTTGTAAAATAAAAATAAGAACCTGGGAAATTATTTGTTTCGTGGGCTTTTTTGTTACTGAATTACAGATGTTGAGAGCAAAATTAAATATATCCTTTGTTTATATTTTAGGAGTAATTACGATAATATTAATAATAATTTCGTAATTTTCAAAACCAATTTTATAGGGTTTCATTACGGTTGGGAACTTGTCAATCTTTGATTTCGATATTAAATAGGGATTAGAATAAAACTTCATATTTAATTTGATAAAAAGTGCACTTATGGTGGATAGGAACTAGACGACTGAGATATCATCTACATAAATTCAGTCGTATATTAGTAAAAAGTCACGTTCATATAATTGGTAAAGATTTAGGGTAGAAATAGATACTAGAAAGAAGGAACGGATAAGAAACAAAAAGCCGGGAAGACCTTCATTGAGTACTGGATGTACAACAACTATGGATGCTAAATTCAGACAGAAAATATTATCGTGGTGTAATCATTTAAGTTAAATTAAAATAATAACTATTAAAATATATATTAATAGTCATAATTATTGCCAGACATCATCGACGCAGAATTTCCCGCCACCCCGTCTGAGGCTATTGATTTTTTTCGTTCAGACATGACGTGTGCCCCCCACCGCCCACCATCACTCCTACCCTTTAGCCTAGGTTCGGGCCAAGAGGTTTTTTTTTGGTTCCGTTTCGACACGTTAAGATGTCTCATACAGTCATAATTTGATCGCCATTTTCAACGGCTACCGTAACATTTTTTTAGGACACACTGTATGTTACCGCAAGTAGTTTATACTTTAATTTCCCTATGCTACAAAATTATAAGCTGCAAATGTATGTATATATATATATATATATATATCTATAAATCTGACACTTGAACATTGCATCTTTGTTACGATAGTTTTATTAAAATTCAGCCAATTTTTATTTTAAATTGATAACACCTATTTTTTTTTAATATGTACGGTCATCATAATTTTATTTTAGTGAATTAATTTAATCACGATGGACAAATAATAACGTGTATAAACATTTTCTCTTTCAAAAATCTGCATTACGATAATTAAATTCATACCTGTTTTTAAAGACATGGTTACCGAAATATGAGCTATCTTTATAGGATTACGCGTGTTTATGACCGTGACCGTATTTATATATCTACTCGTTTGTAATATATTGTTATTTAACTTATACCAATATTTTTTTAAATGATGTATCCATACGATATATTGAAAGTAATAGCAGCTGACATATGTATGTAACTATATGATTGTTAGTAATAAAATATGTGTAGACCAGTTTTTGTAGTGTTATTTCGTCGCTTTAGGATTGGTCTGTCGATTAGACTAACTGTCAAATGTTCAGGAGATGAAAAACAAACTTTATTTAAATAGATAAAGTAAACATGTGAAGATATTAAGCTTTTTTTAAAGCCATCTGAAATGAAAGAATAGAATCACAGTATATAATATTATACATACTACATATTTAATTGAAAACACGCTTTGTTTTTCAAATCACGCACCGTGGATAATAAATCAATCCTTAAGCGACGATTTATCGAAATACATTTTATTATAAAGGTTTATGTAGTCTATTTCTGAAGTGGTCTTCTTCACACTATGGAGATCCAATATGCTCTACTTCTGGAGTGGATATGTGTAAAAAAGTGGTATTTTTCCTAATTTATCTTTATATTAACAAATTAGAATCAATCAAACCTTTAACTCGCTATTAATTCGACGTGATAAAGTCACATTTACTGCCATTTGGTTGAGGATTATAAATTAAATAGAGATACTTTTATTATTCAGACTTCAGTTTTAACTGCCTTTTTCTACGGATATTGCTGCAGTCTCCAAATATTGTTTCGTACGTGCAGGATTTCATTAATTCAAAATGTGAAATTAAGATTTAAATGTAAATGTAAGCCATCTACTTTGTTTTTATAAAACATACAACTTGCTTAGCCGAAATAAGCTATATATAAGGAATCACCTAACTTAATCAATTTAAGAAAATGGAGACCCCTTTTTGCGTCTGTTTTAATAAAGGGGTTGCTATAATAAGTACCCTCAAAACTTTGTAAAATCTTAATATTCTAGAAGTAGTGATTTATTGTTTTTTGACATTAAAAATATAATATTTTAGTTCGTTTCTTTCCTTTTACAGTAATAGAGTACATAATTAGTCCTTAACATTTAAAGGACTATTACGTACAATTCAGTCCACTTAACAATTATAGAGATGAATGACAATATTCATTGTCTAAACTAATCGAAAGTTATTCCGGTCGGTTTGATTATTTCGAGGGCGGTAATATTCAACCCTCATGTTACTTTTGGGTAGCTAGGATCTTCAGTCATTAGTACTGACGCTTCATTCATCTTACGGGAGAATGTGGTGCCATTTTTTTCTCGCGACGTTAAGCAAACTTATGGGGTGCCAGAAACCCTACACGAACTCTATGGGCTGTATCTTAATGAAACAAATAACATTTTCGCTTTGGATTTTAAGTCGAATATAATAATTTTGAGTCCGCTACTACATTTTTCCACAAAAGGTGTTATAAAATGTTAATATTACACGGTATTTTGGACCCTATTGTGTAGGAATTGATATTGGAAAAATTTATCGTGCGCAAAATTGTTTAAACCCCGAAATAAAAATATTAAAATAGATCTTTGTATTTTTCAATTTGCCATCGGGTGACTCAAACTTAACAATCATAAATTTCATTTATTATATTAAATACGACACCGGTTTTGTCACCATTATTGATTTTTACCAATTTACGTATCTAATTTTCCTTTTTTTTAGTTATATTGAGAAGTAGAGATGAACTACTAAATTTAAAAAATAAAATTACCAAACAATAAGTCTTATTGATCATTTTACAACTTATATTTACACACATATGAATAACTTAATTAGAACACATAATATTATAATGATTACCATATTTCTTCAACAAATGACTGACATAATTGCAAGTGAATATAATTAAACAATAAATTAATGAATAATGTAGATAGAATAACAGATATTAATGAGAATTAGAACATAGAGACAAATTAATCTATCGAATTTCTTTCTTGCGATCCCCAAAATAGAAATATAACCTTAGATCAAAACAATTAAAGCAGTTATTTTTACGAAATAAAAATATAGTACTGCACTGTTCAAGATGTAAGCCAGAGCATGTCTCCCTAATGATCCGAATGGTTTGTGAAACATGCCAAGAAAATTGCTACAAAAATTGCCTCCCCCTTAATAAGTATTAAGCAGATGCATTTAAAGTTAGGTTGGGTTATTGAAATAGATAAGAAATATATACAATGAATTATCGTCTGTTATAGTATCTAATACATTATTTATATGAAAGATTGAAAAAAACACGATGTATAATATTGAAGTATGAATTTTCTTTTAAAAAAACTAACACTAAGAATGGGAAGTTTTATTTTATTTTTAAAGTGTTTTAATTTTACCAATAGATTTACAAATAAATCTTCTGTAAAATAATTTGTATACTTATTTATTTTACCACACTATAGTTTATCACTAAATAATATTTTCATAATACAGATATACAATGTGTGCAATTTAGCTTCGTTTTGAGAATTACCACTATAATTTTATTGCTGGTGTATTATAATAACGAGGACTAAAAGCAAAATTCTATCCACTTCTGTCTGTAGAATTCATTTTATTATTGTTTAACCCGATGAATGAAAATCATTTAATGAATGAATTACATATTACAATAACATATAGTAAATCAAAGATCTTTGTTATTAATTGTCCAGGATTGTAGATAGAAAAATTAGAATGTTGATAACACTTTTTGTGTAGTGTCCATGAGATAACTGAGTATAGTAATTTTGAACTCACAAAGGGGCTCGATGCACTTTGGAGAAGTCATCAGTCCGCCTACCAATATATCAGTCACTGTCCGCTGCAGGGCGGCCCGACCCGCCCACTTATCCAATATCAGAAGACGGTGTCAAAATATTTTCTTATTTACGAATTTTCTGAGAATATCAGTACCTACTCTATTTTCACACGTAAATTTTCAACCTTTGTGGCCAGAATGAAAAGCATATGCAATATGCTAAACCATAGATGAAAAATCCAAACGTGAAAAATTTAACTTTATGGTTTATGCTTGAGTACATGCTTTCAAACATAAGCCCATTTGGCTGAAATATTGGATTGTAACCAATTCTTAGAAAAAAATCGTCCGGACTTATATTTACTTTCCGATGAGACATAATATGTTCCACGAAAATCTATATATCTAATAATCGTTAATTATAGCACGGTATTCATATTTATTTTGTTATATATTTCACATTGTTTTTAGTTTTTTTATTCGTACTTGTTTTGAGTACTCATACCATATATATATTATGGTTTTTCGATTATTGAATGTAAAGTATTTTAATATGTTTTAATAAAAAATGGGAGAAAATGAATACGTTTTGAATATGAATTTAATATCTATAATATAATCATGATAATATCAACATTATTTATAGCGAAAGTAAACGGACGTTAACTTGGAAATCCATTATATAAATAAGATTTGTATAAAATGTAGTAGATATTTGAAAACATCTTATTGATAAGCCTTTAGATGGATAATCAATTTTTAAAATATTCAATTTCTCTTTGCAGGTTAGTGTGGTGCTTCTATTATTGTAATCTTTCAAAATCTCTGTGCGTAATCATCTATCAAATATGACTATTTAAATACCCATTATTATTCTTAGTTTTTTACTAAGTTTTGAAACATATGTACGTATATCATGTACTTTGAATGAATAATAGTAAGGACTGAGCTAATTTTAAGAGCAACGACCTGTTTTTAGACATACTCCCTCTTTTTCCTGAAGGATACAATTTGTAAAATGTCATCCACTTACTTTTGGCTTCCGTTAAAAAAGAACTGCAAAATATCCACACCCTAAAGTAAGTTATACAGGTTAGGACAAATCGTCCATTCGCCCTTACTAAAATTCAACCCTCGAAATGTACAGCGCAGTCAATGGAGCCAATTTTTACACTTCCTCGACAGAGAGTCGTAAGGGATGATAATATATTATCTAATAACAAACATTATATCGTATATGAATACCAGAGCTGTTCTTCAGTGTATTATTTATCTTTTCACATAAAAAATACGCTTAAAAGCTCTGAATTGTAAATTTATTTATTTATAAGGCTCACACTCAATCACATAATTATAGAATCATTTAATGAGTTTCATAAAAAAAAACCATAATGACGAATATATCCTGTTTTCAAAACTACAATTTATTAGAATTATTACCGTTATTAATTGTATAACTTACACGAGAGGGTGGAAAGTAGAATTCAAAATAATTATATCGACAAATCACATCATCTTTAAGCATGAGAAAAGACGAATGACTAGTGGTTGATTACAAGTTTTGGTATAAGCGATTGACTATAACTTATATGCCAACCATATAATAACTATATAAAATAGCCAAAACTATGCTTATACTTATTACTATACGTATAATCATCTTCACAATACAGGTGGAGAATTATTTTCATTTTTTAATTTGTCCCTATTATATTCGTGTAGATTGCAAGTACATATGAATAAAAGTTAACATACATATTTAACGCATATCTAGACATACTACATATATTCTCATTGGCAGGGCGATTACTTAACTATCGGCTCACGTAAAAATATTTTTTTTAAGTATATCTTGACATTGTAGAGATGTGTTTTAGTTGATTCATTTTAATACATTTCATAAAATTTATCGTGGTTTTCAATGTTGAAAATGTATTATTTATGAATTCCCCTGTAACATTATACGTGTCCATTACACCCGTGAAAATAGTGCGTTAAATCAAAACGTTGTGTTCATTTCGATTGTTCAATCGATAATTTTATTCGGTGTGTAAATTCGATTTAACGAGTTCGCTAAAAAAAGACGTCGTTTTTTTACGAACGCTCGTTATTTTTAAAAATTCTCTAATAAAAATGCGGAGAATAAGAATAAATCACTTCAAATGGGACGATTCTTTTATATGTCTGAATAAAACCTTAGCTATTACTTTATGGCCGTATATACATCCTGTACGAACCCACTGTGCGCCACGTCGTTCGGAGCTATGAAAATAAAATATATTTTTAGATATATGGAAAAACATAAAAATTTGAAGTAGTATTGGTGCGGCGGCGCTCAAAAAAAGGCGTTCGCGAAAATTTTCAGGAAAATTCTAACACTTGTAAATAATATTTTCAATAAAAATACTAACCAAATTTTTACTCAACATTTTTTTACCATATACGTTAAGAAAGTGGAGCATATAAATCTCCACGGTGCAAAAATATCCACTACAGAAACGGAGTATAAGTATATCAATTTCAACAATATCTACTTATCTTGACAGATTTTATCACGAAAATTTACTGTCACCCAACTATTCAACCCATTAATTCTGCATCATTGATTTCAAAACATCTTTAGCAGTAGTTCAAATTCAAAGACATGTGATTTTAATTGATATATACACGAATTGAGGGTTCGAATTTGGTAAAACTGTCTTGCGTAAGTAACGCATATATGACATAGATAAACTTGTACGCCATTATAGGTTTTTATAATTAAAACGCTTTGAATGAGTGATTCTAGGGTTTAGTTCTACAGGTGCGTGAGTCGTTTATAGTTTTTAATTTGTATTTCAATTCGTGATTTGGTTTTAATGGATTACACGATATATATGAGTTTTTAAATTCATCGGCTTCAACGACAGGCAAAATTAATAATCGTTACTCTCATCTATCAAATATCATTGGATGATTGCATTTATCCTTTTTTGCAGAATTTATGATCTACATATCTAACCCAATTATTGTTTAAGCCTACATACTAAATATACATTATTAAATTAACGTGTATTTCAAATATTACATTATATAAAGGTAAAAATAAAAAATAGTTTGTTAATAGAGCAATAATCAACAGTAAACACAATTTCCTACCATCATTTTGCTCTCTCCTTTATCTTCAGTTAAATAAAATTATGTTATCCTATAACAATTGAAATCTAAAATAATTAATTGATTGTCGTTATATTGTATAAAAATGTGTTTTAGAGCTCATAGTCGGAATCAAATTAGTATAAAGTCAATTGAGAAAAAAATTAATATTATTAAAAATGAGTTTTCCACCAAAATAAAATTCTCGTCCTCCCCTGCAGGTTTCGGGAATCTTCGTGAATACTCGGCTCCTGTTCGGCACGTAGGTGTTTTCCAAGGTTTTATGTATTGTGTGGGTCAGGCATATAAAAATCGTTTCTCTATCGAGTCGACCCACATTTGAAATGGGTGTCTACGACTATTTTTCGTCATATAACGTGCCCGAAAAATCTGAAATATTACTCAATCACAAAATTAATACCACCATTTGCGAAGATGTTTTAGAGTACTTCATATGTTTTTTAAACTCATAAGCTTATTGAAAATCAACTATTTACAAACTAATATCAATGCACGTGTATAGCTCTCAGCGATACAAAAGACAAATTAGTCCAATTTATACCATACAATATCGCAGCAGGCTTAATATGACGATTTACTCAACTGAATTCATAAGAAATATGCGCAACATTTTTACCCTGGATAAATTAGCTATTCTTTCAACCGCTTACGTGAATGGTTAACAAGCAATAATTTTAATATCTGCAAACTTTAAAACCAGGAAATATATCTATCTTATGCTGTTTCGTTAAATAATAATTCACTTCATATATTATATGTTATAATCAAGATGCGCGTTGACTTTATGTCACAGTTTTAAGATCTAGAGCTATAAATAATTTGAAAAATATATTAAAAGACTGGATCACCAATAGGGTAAGCTTGGCTTACAACTTACAACCAATCTTTACGAAAAACAATCAAAGTAGTGGTTCATTAGCTTCAAATCTGGAATGTTTCTAATCAAATAAATATTAAAGGATCGATTTAGTTTTTACACGATTATAAACAAATATTGCTCCTCCTTATCATAAAAAAATAAAAGCAGACAGTTTTTTATTAGGAAATCTGAAAAAAACCATACACGGAAAAAGACCTTTGCGGTACAGCACTATTTAATATAATAGAGATAAAAGTGCTTGGAATGTATGTGTATAATGGTGCTTATATGCAGTGGCAGGACATAGAAATCACAAACTTATGGTTCCTCGTTTTTTTTATCTAACACACAATCTTAAAATTTTTACTTTCTGCCAAAACTTGCGCCCCTTATGAGCAGTTTGCTATGTCCTAAATTTCGGTATTGGAATTTTGTATAAAATATTAATAAAGATTATTATTTAAAAAAACAAAGTAATATTGAAAATCAACCAAATGTAATATAATTTAAATAGGACTTCTCTATAAACATTAAAGATACTAGTTTTTTTTCATTAAATATTTTACGGAAAATTATTAAATATTATTGAATAAGCCAATAAACTTTCTTTGTAACCAATGAAAATCGCCCTTCCAAAGATTATACGAATTTCGCAAGCACGTGAACAGAAAATTAGCTAATTTGAATTGTTTATTGTCCAATTATTGCTTAGCAGGCAATAAATCTTTATCGCGGAACCATTTCAATGAAAGCGAACTTATCCATTGAATAAAAATAAAAAAAATAACTCTTTGTGACTCGATTATTTCTAGGTCACCCTGTACATGAGTTGCCAAGTGTAAGAAACTATTCATAAAAATACAGGGATAAGATAGTAAAGAATATACCGTGTCCATATTTTAACATACCTGTATTACGTTATTTCATTATATAATTATTTCAATCAATGTCGTCAGTTATTTCTTTATGTGATAGCTACCAAAAAGGGAAACGAAAGCTGATGAATATTTTACAATTTAAACTAGTTATTTCATCGTTAATATTTGTGTATATATAATATAAACAATCGACACGTAGTGACATGCACATTTCTTATATGGCACTGTACATTGCATTTAAAATTAAAGCGGTACAAAATCTTTACTTATTCTAAATCTTCTTCTTTTTGGGGCTATATATGGAGATCTTTCTCACTCGCAACCTTTGCCAATTCTTCTTCTTCATCCACTTCTTTTTATTTTAATTATACTTGTGCTTTTGTTAGCTAATATTACGTCAGTTTTTAAAATATCAAAATGAACTATTCAAAGTGGCAAAATATAAACCATGTATTCAAACTCCACCAGTTCATTAAAGTTTATTGAATCGATGCCGAAATTCATTCAAATGACTGTAGCAGCACAGCTACACAAAAACGTTAAGGAGATTAAAAACTAGATTTCAGATGGATTTAACGATATACTAATAACCAACTTTCATGAAAAACGATTTGTATTCGCGCTATGAATATCCATATGCTCCGCTTCTAAATAAAAAATAGGATTTGTAAATGAAGATGGTTTTCAACTCGCTGTGGCATATCCGTTATTATTACTTGTCTTACTCAAACAAAAGTATGAGCTCCATGGGGTCATAAATTTAATACGAAAAAATACATTAATTTTCTATTTATCCGCGAAAATCTATGCCCAACCTCGGTTTTTCCAGACGTATGAAAAAATTCTCACATCGCAACATACCTTCACATAATAATAATGATTCACCTTACCAGTTACGCTAAAATATAATTTATTTTAATTCTAATGACACATTTATATTTTATAAATTGGAAACCATCGGTACTAAAAGACTTGATCGTACACTGTAAGATTAAAACAATATTTTTTGCGATACTCTATTTATCAAGTCTATTTATTTAAAAAATATTTTAATATAGGGTCATACTTTAGAAAAATAATAATTATGCTTTTTTGTTATCGTAAATTCTTTGAATATAACTATAAACGCTAAATTTGTCCACGATCAGAATCAAAGTCTCTATAAACTCAAATAGTCCACATCGGAGTCATATTTTCACTATTTTTGATAAAAGCTACATTCTTCTAAAATATTATGTTATTAGAATCTTTCTAAAAAGCAGAAAAATCTAATCAAGATTTTAAATAGCCACTTTTTTTTAATAAATATCGTCGTATTACTGGCAAAAGACGTTAAAGTAAAAAAGTGAGTTTTGAGA
>JAGVSQ010003582.1:0-21252 GCA_022683975.1 Rhyacophila evoluta
TAATGATTTTATTTTCATAAAACTGTTATACAGATTAAATTTACAATGAAATTGTAAGTATTTGTCATATTTTTTTCTCCCATTTACTTGTATATCTCTTACATTTTGCATTGTATATTTTAAACTTTTGTTGTTTTATCTTACTGATAATTTCAGCGTGCTAATCAAGACTATATTTCCGTAATATTTTACAAGACACACATTTTTCCATTTTGTATAAGTTTTAAAAATACGCTTTTCAATAATTATACCACCAAAATGATAAGTAAGATGGTATTATGGCGTGTAAATGTTTCTTTTGATATAATTATTTTATGGAGCGAAACTATTTTTATGGTGATAACCCAGAGTGATATTGCACTATTTCACCTTTCGCGTGCTTTTCGGGTCTCCGTAAAATTGGAAATCACTATGGAAAAGATTTCCATAACCTATCATCATCCATTACAGTCCCCCCCACACGTCAAAAACGATTTAGATATGCTAAATGATTTTAAACCCCTAATAAATTGAGTCTTGAGTATTAAGTTTTATAATTTCTTTCTGATTAGTATGGATGTGAATTAATTGGATACTTTTAATTATTATTATTATTTTTTCATATGTTATACCGTTGCTACCGTTTGCTTTTTTTTATTCAACAACATATTGTAACTTTTAAATATAATTAAATAATTACAACGGCCAATGCACTTGGTGATGATGATAATTTGATTTTTATTTTATAAAATGCAGCACTGAATTCCCAATGGATTGAGCAATTGACTGATAATCATTTCTGGTAAAAAAACTGTCAACATTTACAATGCAGAGATACATATGTATATTCCATTTATAAAGTGGTCATTTTCACACTGTATACATATTCACAATTTTAACAAATTTATATCGATGGCTTAATGTGGAAATTTTAAAAGCTTTGACCAAAAATTACTCAATAATACCATATTTTTACACCATGCTGTATGCATGCCCCGTAGTAATTTGACAATTGAAAATTATTTAAATATATAGAAACAAGGTGCCAAGTAATTTTAACAACTTCATTCGGATCTGAGACCTATACTGCAAAATATGTAATTCTGTTATGTTGTATTCAGTCCTATCAAAAATACGTTATTCGTTATCTGTTTGATGAATAAATCGTTTAAAATGTTAATTTTCATATCAAAATAATCAGTTTTTAAGCTCTCCTGTAAAATTTTCAAATATGGACTCATCACATTTGCACTTTGAGGACTTTGACGTATTAATTTGTCACAGATTTTGAAATTCATTACGTAATGCGTTATGCTTAATGTGTTTTATGTTTATTGTTAAATAGTTCAAAATAAAGGTATATAACATATGATTACAAGTGTAAAGTTCTTCCGAAAATTTCAACGAAATTTTGATCACATATTGCTAAGATAATCTAATACGTCCCGAAAACTTTCTTAACTTTAAGTAGTTTTGTGTTCATCTGAAACCTACTTACATACTTACACTATTGTTTAAAACAAGTCATAGTTGACGACAAATATTTAAGCAATATTGAAATATTTATAAATGTAAATGTGTCGCCTTTTTTGGCAATGGACATTTTGAAATATTCATCCAAAGATATCGCAGAATAATTCCAGAGTGACATAGAATGATGTATATAATTAAGTAAATGTCAAAAAACCTTTGTAAGGGATTTGTCATTGCGTATATTTAATAAACACAAAAAATAAAGCCTAGCCTGAAGGGATGAAACGAGGGCCGGCACTTTTTAGATTTTTAATCTCGAGAAAATGAAATATTGAGCACGCTACTGCTTCAGGCTTTCGAGGAAGCGAGCATGGCCAGACGAGAGTCTGAAGAGGGAACGGAGAGGGAGTTCTTTCAACGTACAACTTTAATAAAGTTGACCGATTGCACAGCGAGGGTCTGCACATGGCGGGAGCGATAGAGTTTAGCCTCGTCATACATTGTCAACTTTTAAAAGGTTATTTATTTTAAAGTACAATTGAGTCCTAAAGATTAAAGGGCTTTCAAAAAAGTTCGCATAATAACTAATATATATAAGACTATTTATAAACTAACTGATTTCAAATTAAGAACAATATAACCTTCATTTTAAATATCTTTCTTTTGAGTACATTCAAGGGAGCTTAAAAATATTATAGGAAATACCTAGGGTAGTTAAAAATAAAATTACGTATTACATATGTAGCAATAATGAACACTTACGAACTTTTTTAATCTGTGCTTTTAAATATAATATTATATATAAAACAAATATCCCCACATAGTCAAAAGCACAAAGATTGAATGCACATTACATACCTACAGATTGTATCATCGACAGCAACTGCTTTATAGCAAAAATTGCGGCAAATATAAATAACAACAATTATAATTCATTTATTCGTTCATATGATATCTTATTATTGCATTTTGTACAAATCATTTCACAATAATCATATTTGTATTTTATGTACATAAAAATATGACAAAAAAATGTATTTAATACTTCTATACGCTTTGATTTACGGCTTAAATAGCGGAACATAATTTTTTTGTAAGTCGAGAAACCGAAGACTGACTGTATGAAAATCTATTTTGTATTTACACTATTAAAAAAATCGATACAAATTTAATGTCACAAATCAGTTTATCAACTATAAATATTTATATATTCATCTCTACTAGTATTTTAAATGGATACAACCATATAAAGACATATTCTAATTTTAATATAGTATGCTATTGTACTATAAATTATATAATTAATGAACACAATGTTGGCATTACATTATACAGCCACTTGCGTAATATAAATCATTAATGTCTGACACGAAGACAAACCATTGTCTACATACTTTGATCTTCAGTCTGGATACATTACAATATGGTCTCTCCTGTGAGCATACACATGCTCGTATGATATTTGTATTAAGAGACACACTGTAATTATAATATGTTACTTTTAGTTGTCCTTCCAATAACCTTGCCAATTACGTTTTATCCGTAGAGGGAACTATTAAAATTGACTTGACAACCATTCTAGGAAGAAAGCGTTATCAAAGAGAAACTTTACTGTCATTTTATATATTTAATTTAATTATATTGTAAAAATAATAATATTGATCACATTAGAGATATAGAAACTTACGTCAAATAGCGCATTTTGTTTTATCATCGACAATTTTGTTACATTGCGAAAAACTATCGATGCTTATATTATTGCAGTGATTCTATAAGAAATGTTTGCATGACGCTAAAGGAAGCTAGGTATTGCCAATAATATGAATACTACAACCGTACTGCGATAAAATTCTTAAGTGTTTTTTTGTTTCATAGAATAAAATTATACATTATTGCTTGTATATTTGTATTAAATTGTGCTACTGAAATCCAAAAGACAGCTAGCCGAAATAAAAACTCATTTCGAAATGAAAATCTCATTATAGTATTCGTCGGATAATTTGAGGAGCCAATCTAGCTGAGGAGATAAAAGATAAAACCCTATGTTACACGAGTTGTCAATCAAGATTAAGATATTTCGTTCGTTAGGAGGTGAACATCGTATGGCAGAGCAATAATAAGTAGAAAATAATAATAGTAAGACGCTATCATGTTTTTCAGGATTTTATTGCTTACTTCTTTGAAGAAGCTGCACTGAATCTATGAATCTAAGAGTATTGGTAATAACAGTTAAAGAAATAATGTGTAAAGCGAAGAAGACTGGCAGAATAATTTACAGCCACAGAAAGACGAAGGCCCACCACGAATGTTTTATGTCATAATAAGAAACATATTTTTTTTGATAATAATTTGCTTAAATACGAATAGAAATATATAACAAAGCAAGACAGATAATTGAGTAACTTGAAGTGAAGTTAAATAATAAATTGTAGAGTCCGGTTAATAAATAACTTGTTTACGAATAAATCATATTGTACTATGTTTTTATTTTAATATTTTTACAATCACTGCTATTAACCACTGTGGGCAAAGGACTACGTCCGGTTTTCCACATGGATAAACAATAATTTTTCCACAGACTTCTGGCAAAATAGACCGCTATGGATGGGATGAGAGCAGTGTGCTTGGCCACAGTGAAATCGTGACTTGGTTTTCATATCATCACCCCAGGCCAGGCAACCTACAGAGTGTGGTAACATTTGAATTCAAACCTATGTTTTCCATACGGAGTACCTCGAACGTTCCGTTTTGCATTTGGAAATGGGAGCGGAAAATAATTTGGTAAATTCAAAATTCTACACCATCATACAAAATCAAATTAGTGATGGAAGCCCTTAAAATTTTAGTCGCATTTAATTTTAATTTTAACATTTGTTCTTGATTTGATCGCTTCAAGCATATTGTTATGGTGATAAAAGCAAACGATTTCTTTGGAAAATAGTTTAAAATGAATAAATTAATGTTATATTTTGAAAGCAAGCTTTTCAAGCTTTAATAAAAAAACTGTAACCCTACATAGATCAGAAGAAAACCATTACAATCAAATTTAAGAATATAAGCATTGTCTCTGAAGTATCCAAAGAACATTTACTACTGGCGTTAGGTATGTTACAGACATGCAAAGGCAACATATTTCTCATTTTTTTTTAAATCTGGTTAAATAAATTCAACATAAATCTTCAAGCTTTTATCTTTCGTCAGTGTTGGGATTCATATACCATTTATACAGTTGTTTAATAGACTTGCACTTAACAAAATATAAAATAATGTTTTACTGTGCCAGGACTTAAAATAATAAACGCCAGTAGATAAACATGACGTTTTACAATAGTAGATACAGTTTCAAAGAAATCAACAACCAGCAATAGAAATACGAGTTATTTGAAAACATCAAGAGCCAACATGACTATTGCATAACACTCAAACGATCATTTTTAATATAAAAAAAGTTACATAGTACATGACAATTAAATACCACAGAAAAAATGATCAGCTTGTAGCAGTGATAATTGAGCAAAAAGAGGGCATATTAGTTTCCAATCGCATTGTATAATACTTACTACAGCAAATTGTCTTTTAAAGTATTCAGGCAAAATGCTTATATTTTATTGTATACTTTTTAATCCAACACAATAATGCTGTATTGAAATATTGTATATTTTTAAACATTTATTTCAGGTTGAAAAATAAGCTTCATTGTTTATTTACAGGACACATAAAATAAAATATGATATTTAACTTTAACCTAAAAATATAGGCGCATATTTATGACCAAGTAATAACAACGTTTTTGCCTTATACAGATTTCACTGTGTTAATACAATACTATGAAATAAATTATTTCGAAGCTATTAATTGCTGTGCGTGTGACAATAGAATTTATTATCATAATGGATATTAATTATACAAAATGAATATAGTGAAGATATAACTACGTAGAACTACTCAAACGCACCCTACAATTATTAGAATAAGGAACATTCGCATAAAGTCGAGCTTAATTTAAGTAGGATTAAAGCTAATCAAACATAAGGGGTTATGCCTAAGTAAGTCTAGCGCTAGCTTAAATACACAGCTCAGGAAGATACTTAAGTTTATAGCAAATACTTGTGGCAAATGCTAGAAGATAATTTATGATTTGATAGTCAACCTTTTAGATCTACGATCAATTCTTATCAGACTAATTTTGTTTCAAAAATTAAATTTAAGCATACGGTTAATTATTTGACTGCTATAATGTTTCTCATCCGGAAAATGCTAGAAATACAAAACGACCCTTGTTTGCATATACGTTTATCGACGACATAATATTGTTGATATTGTTATAAAGTCTCCCCGGTTAGCGTAGTTGGTAGCGTGCGCGCCTAGCAATCCGTTGAATGCGGGTTCGATTCCTCATTTGGTCGGATTTTTAAAATCTGAAAATGCAGGACTTGATGCCCACTGGGTTGAGTAGTTGTCTGACAAACGATTCTCGTGAAAAATAATCTGTCAAGACCATCTTAACATTGCAGAGATTCGTATACTCTACTTTTGGAGTGGATTTCTTCACACTGTGTGGATTCCATGTGCTCCACTTTGGGAGCAAACATGGTATAAAAATTTAAAAAAAATGTTAAGCATTAAAATTTTTCGTCGTTAATTATTACTCATGCCTATTTCATTGGATAGGAGCACTTGTTTGTGGTTAGGAATGTAAATCTCGTAACTGTATAAAGCATTTTAATGCTAAATTAGGTTAACATAGGTTATGTTTTTTAAAAGTAAAAGAGAAACTCTTTTTGGTTAAATATGTTTATTTTACAATAACAAAACCATTTTTTCAATACTAATTCACCGTCGTTAAGTATTTTATATAGTTTATATAAATAAAAAATATTCTAGAGTATTATAATTTATTAAAACTGATATAAAAATGACGTGAATAGCTATATCATTCGACAATAAAATCGATATTGCGACCAAATGCGTATTTGAATATAGATTAGGGTCCATAGTATTATAGCTATAAGTAAAGAAGTCATTAAAGAGAGAAGGAAATAATATTTTTGGAGCTTTTTTTTAAATCGACCGCATATTTATTTCCGGTATGTCACCAAAAGCAAAAAAAATATTACGAATTACAATTCACAAATTAGTTCAAAAAAAACATAATCTGTGGCACAATACAATACTTAACATTAATACTAGTATAATATAATATGGTTTTAAAACATTGTATGTAATAAATACATCCTAATTCGAGAGTACTGTCTAAAACGGTATACAAAACATTTTTTTGTACGAAATGATATTCATTCATTTGCAAATAATATTTTCATATGCATAAATATTTCTACGTACATATTAATATTTTCTATATTTCTTCTTGCGTGTTAAACATAACTTCAAATAAACTTGATGGAAACTAAATCAAACAAAAGCAAATTGATATTATATACGGCCTACTTTGTGAAAAACTGGTAGTTTTATAGCTTTCAGTTATTTATAATATGTATGTATATATATTTTACCATATCCGCTCCAAAAGATGAAGATTTCTGCTACGAAGGAATATATGGATCTCCGAAATGTGAATACATGCCTTAACAAATTATTTTTTACGATAATCGGTCAAACAATTACTCAGTCTAATATCTTCAGACTTTAAAAATCTTATAGACGTATGAATCAAATCTATATTCCACGGATGCAAAGCGCGTATACAGATTTTTTGGCTATTGAAGAGACACACGTGAGTAATAAATTGTGATAGCTTTTTTAAATATATAACAAAAAAATGGATTTTTTTGGATACGATTGCCAAATAAAAACTAGTTGCACAGCACTGATCTATGGTATTCTATAGATACGAATAACAGAGGTATTGTGAACTCTTCATAAAATTATCGTTTCTAATATTATATAATAGTTTCCTGAAATCCTGAATCATATTATTTACGTATTAAAACAAATAATCTGTAATATTGTAACTTTAGTAATGCGAATATAACTGTAGGACAAATATTTGATGGGCCTCGTGGTAATATTTGTTTTTGGAATTGAGATTCAAATGAAAATTATTTTCTACTTACAAATACTACGGTTTGCGGGTTGGTACTATGTGCAATGTTTGGATATAGTAACTGATACACGTGTCAGATTTGTAATGTCTGGTACCAATCGATATTAATGTTTACAATATTCATTCATAATACTACTATGCAGTCAATAACATATTTTCTTAAATGAGTAAAGAAAAAAAATCATAAACATAATTCTCAATAGTCAAATATTGTGTTCAAGAAAGAAAAACATTTGTAGCACCGATTCGATAACATTCATTTGATCAGGGTTAGTTTTATTTTCTTATGCAGATACTTTACTAATCAACTGAATGTTAATTTTGGATGTATGAATTAATTGTGTTTATGACAAAAAGGCACATTAATACGCTACAAGATTTTATTAATTTCAGAATATTTGAAATGACATGATTTTTAAAAACAGTTACCATATTCACATTTTATGTAGATGATATATATATATATAATACTAACTCGAATAAGTAGGTGAGTATTATTTTTCTCACAATCGAAATTAGTATTAAGTGTAGGTAACTGTATGAACTATTTTAAAATTGTCAAACTATTTTGGTATATTTAAATAAACGGATTCGATTTTGGACGAAAAGTTGATCTCCAGATAATGAAGACATGTCCTAATTTTTTGTCAGAAAATTGCTCAAATTAATGGCCACCCAGCCTTGAACTTTTCGATTTTTTTAATACCCAGCAAATGCGGGAATCGATTGTTCATTTCACAGATTTAAACCTTATACGCTAACTTCTCAGCTACCGAGAAAAAAACAATTAAAAATGTCAAAAATAAAAAATTCTCTCCATCATGTTGTATCGAGTTTTCTATTTATTCACAATTGGTGAAGATATATTAGAAAACGTCATGTACAGTCCATTGTATTTAAAAACATTATTCTGTAATGTGTTTATTTATCCAAATACAGATAAATACATTTACGGAAATAATGGTATCCGACAGAAAAAATATCCCACTAATGGTGTAACATTGGTCGAATATTAATGTCGGGACAATAAATTGGTCTCTGTTAAAACAAATGACAACTTTACGACCAAACAAGAATGAATAATTGACCTGGGTATCGATTTCCATTATTAATGGTTTTCCTATAACGAGATAGCGATAACTCATTTCAATTAATATTAACAATTAACATAGGTATGCGATGTTAATTTTAATTGGTTTCCTTTCAAAAACAGCAAGTACTGCTCTAAAATGATAACAATTTTATCATTAAAATATATAAGTACTTAAGTTAAATGACTAAAGGTTACGAAATTACAATATTGGTATGTCAGGACGTCAATCTGTACGAAATTCAATAATGGCAAAGTTATTTAATTATTTTGAAGATTCTTAGCAACGTCAATATTATGAACCAATTTTATTAATTAAAACAAATCAAATTTATTCAGTTAAGAAGCAAAATATCAACTGCGTTCAAGAGAAATTATGTAACCTATCAAAAATAGTTTTAATATATTTTTAAACATACACGTTTTGTTTTTGATCAATCTAAATCAAGTAACATAGTTGAATTTGTTTGCTTTCCGGCTAGAAATGCGAATTCGGTTCCCACATCTATTGTTTTTTAATCTAAAAAATGCAGGACTGGTTTTTCAATTGGTTGAACAATTATTATCTGGCAAACAATAATTATTGTAAAAAATATCTGTCATTATATGTGAACATCAATATACTCGTATTCCACTTTCGGAGTGAGTATAAAGAAAAAAAAATATTTTTTGAATGTATATGTTATAATAATATGAATATTTTATAAAACCAAATAATATGAATACTAAAAGTAAGAAAAATTATCTTTCTGCTGATTGTATGTGATAATGGCCAAATTCAGATAAAAAAAATCAGATGAATTTTCACATATTTCCAACATGTACAAAATAGTAAAAATGTATGTTCAAAGGACTGTAAAATATTATTATACACATATTATGTTTATGACATTGTTAATGCGTTTGTGGAGATATTATTCCACATTTTTATTGATATTTAATGCATGAAAATACTTAGTTTGTAAAAATTAGGTATCTACCAATCCAGAACTCTTTCCATTTTTACTGAGGAATAGATTTGATTTTCGATCTTTGCTCGTTCATCATTAATGCATAGTGATATATCTTTAATTTGTAATTAAGGATATTGCTTAATTGTAAGGCACGTAAAGACGTATAAAAAAACATTTTTAGAAGCATAAATTTCTAAATGCCTAAGGTGTAAATAAAATTTACGCGGTAATCTATAATAATAATTAAAAAAATATCAAAAACCTCTACATTGCGGAGATCCATATTTAAATTTCATTTCTGAATGAGTAATTTTTACGCTGTTAGCTTTAAGCGAATACGTTTAAGAATAAAGAAGAAATCAATCAATGATAATAATGTCTACGAAAATTAGACGAAGAAGCAACCAACCTACAACCAACCAACTTACCAACCAACAAAGATTGGGCTAATAATTATAAAAGTGCCTGAAATGGTAATTAATATATACATTACCTTGAATATCTTGGTATAAGATTAAGTAATACTCATGATTTAATTAACATACATGAAATAATTTTACCATATTTAGAATCAATGATTAATGAAATACATTATACAAATTCGGGGCAAAACAGATAAAGCACTGAATTTAGAGTCTTATAATTTAATCTTATTTCCATATTAATGAAAAAGAATAATTTTTGATAATTTAAGAAAGTAAATACTAACCATTTCATTCCAAGTACTAGTTACCTTAAAAAGAAATTGTGTATTTTTCGGGACGATCTAATATAGATACCACGAAGTTTTCCGTGAAACACTTGTATTTTTTGTTTAAAATATTTTAATATTCAAGTAGCAAAACAGGGATTTCAAATTCCGAGCCATAACAAGACAAGGGTAAGATATTTAACCATACCCTTACCATAAGCGCGTTGGGTCACGAGCACGTTTAGTTTTGGAAAACATTTATCATATTTGATCGTTCAGGTCGATTAAATAATTAATTTTAGATACTTCGCAATGCGTATGTATTGAAATATTATAATAACACAAATCAGATTAAGTTTAATCAGTATTATAGGTATTCATTTATAAATAAATTGATATTTATGTATTTTTCCATGTTGTAATACTAAAAATTATTACTTTAATATTTTCACAACACAAAAATAACAAAAATATTGATATGAGTATTTCAAAACATATTAAAAAGAAAACATAAAAAATGAAGGCAAAATTGTTAAAATAATATTAAATAAAAGAAAAGAGAAAATTAAAGAACAATACCATAGAAGAATTTACCAAGTAAGTTAGCCATTCAAAAATGTTTACAATAGCATCCATCTAAGCTCACCTCATACAGTTGGAAGATATTAATATCCGAGGTAATCTCGTTAAACATTACCATTGCTCTCCGCACTAGATGACTACTGGTTTATATAACATGAAATTATTATTGTACTCATTATCTCATAGTGTTTCCTCATGTATCAACGATACCTAAGATATTTTTCCAAATTGACTGCATAACCAAAATATGAATGCATCTTTCTCGATTCATATTAGCGAGGAATGTATCAAATGACACCTTGGGGTCCATATCGTGGAGGGTGGTAAAATGCCAAATGAGCTTGTTATTAATTTGCTATGTGATAGTTGCAGTTATATCACACAACACGCTATCGGTTGCTTGTAGACAATTCATGAGTATTTTAGTAAAATCAAATGCCAATTTATCGCGTGCATTTTGCTGGTATTTTTTGTGATGGCAAAGAAGAAAAACTTTTGATCTGGGGTTAAAATTTAATGCTTTTAAGTTAAATATTGTACTAATGTGCGAGGTTTAATTTCGTGAGGCACTCAGATATGTGAGAACATACCAAGCATTTCCCTGTTACATGAAAACTTGTTAAAGCTAAAAAATACAAGGAAGCTGAAGTTGACCAAAAGACATGCTGCAGATGACTTTAAAAAAACTCAATCTTACTTGCATCTAACCGGATTCTGATAAAATCCAAATAATAATATTATTTATAATGTATTATATCGTCGTATTACTGGCAAAATACGTTAAAGTGAAAAAGTGAGTTTTGAGATAATCGAATTTTAGTGTTTGAGTCTCTCTGTTAAATACATTTTGTGACAATTTCTTAAGGTATAATGTATTTTACCTTAAAAATTTCAAAACTCACTTTCTCACTTTAACGTCTTTTGCCAGTAATACGACGATATTAAAGTATATAAGTAAACGCAGACATCGCCTGGTGGCCATATATTGTACTTTAAAAATGGAGCTTATTTATAAAAGGAAGAATAATAATTCAGAATTACATAAATCAAAAAGCTTTTGCTGTATTACCCATTCGATAATATTGATATTAGTACATGTAATAATATTTATATACTGCAGTAAATTTCATCGAATTTAGATCGAAACTTCCATCATAAGAAACTAATGTCAGAATTATTACATTCGGCAGGAACAAAGTAACTAATGTCGGACCAAAATTATTCACTCTTCTGTGGACCCAGCTTAACACGTTTAGTGCGAAGACTGCCGTAAGCGGGGGGCAGAACGAAACTAATAATTGAGTTAGCCGAGGAAACGGGACGATTAAATGAAATTTATACGCGAGGGCGTGCGGGGCTGAGGCTCGTGAATTATTGAAACGATTTTCGACTCCTCGAGCCATGGATGTGACGAGGACGTGGCCATACTCTGCATACTTTACCCTATTTTAATGCTCGAAGAGCGACGTCCCGGTAATATGAAACAATTGATTTGCTTTACGAGGACATTCGTTTAGTAATAGTGCTTGGACCGCTTGGGTATTTCAGAAACTATGTTTCTAACAATTATTTATGATTTAATATACTCATGCCATATAGCATTGTAATAGGAAAATTTCATGAAATTGAGTTGTGCCATCATATGTGCCTTAATTTTTTTCTTCAACGTTATTTGAATAGAGCTACGAAGATAACCTTATTTATATATTACCACGTCCGCTCCGACGCGTAAAATGTGGACCTATAAGGTGCGCAGACGTCTGCTGCAGACATGGAGCATATGAATATCAGCAATGTAAAGACATGTCTTGAAATGTTTATTTTTACGATTATTAAATGATCAGCTAAATGCTCAATCCGGTGAGCATCCAGTATTTAGTTTTGGATTTTTTTTTAAATTTTATATAATGAGCTGATTTCAACTATTTTAATTACACGTTATTTGATTGTCTACCTTTTCATGTAACCTCGTTTATAATGGCAGCAAGCAAATATATCTACGCTAGTTAACGTAAGACTGGCGGGAAATCTAAAATGTCAGCTCATTTTGGGACACTCTTTATGGTCTATCCTATGATTAGACTTATTTGGTACAGTGCAAAATTAGAATAAAATATATGGAAGTTTATACCTCTGTTCATCATTAATCACATTAAGAAGAATTTTTTAAACTATCAAGTATTCAGTCTTGCATAATTGAGCTTAAAAAAAGACTTAAGAGGTTGTGGAATTTTAATCCGCATCCTTTTAGCACCAAATGGCACGCGCTTTCAAGTTATTATACTTAAAACATCACTTCGATATATACTCATTTTTAAGGAGTATTCAACAGATTTTATATAATAAGTCTTTGACAAATATTAGTAAATTTAACATATTTACAAAATGGAAATGACTTATACATAATAAAGATAACTTAAAAAATCTTATGCAACTGTAAGCATTTAGTCCATTACCTTCTACGCCGTAGCACTAATTTACCAATTATAAGGTTAGATAACAATATAATGTTGTATAAAATTATACAGATTAAACAGATTCTTTTTACGGTACACGCACAAAAAAGCGGATACATGAAAGTAGATAATGGCCGTACATAACTATTTAGAATGTCCACTCAAAAGTAGAGCATATACATCTCAAATATATGAGGATGACCACTCAAGATGCGGAGTATATGAATCTTCGCATTGTCATGAGTTATTTTTGGCAGATGTTTTTTTTTACATTTTCACACGCTTTACATTTACTGTGACATATTTCACGTTACATTAAAAAAAACTTCAGTGAGAAATTTTCTTTCGAAGGAGGTTCGTAAAAAACGTTTTGAAATGTATACACTCAATAAAATTGACTTTTTTGAATTCATGTATTCCAAACTCGATGCTTTTAACCACAGTAAAAGACCAATATGGAATTTATTATACGATTATGTAAAAAATATTAGTATGAAAACTCCCATCACGCGAAAAAAAGCGTCTACACTTTGTCTGGTTTTGAATTTATGGGTCTGAAGTTTGTGAATTTTTAATGACAATGTTTACCATAATCTCTTGGCCGCGTTCCATTCAGACCGCTTGAATTCAGCTGAATTTTAAATAAAAATAAAGAAAAAATATTTTCAGATATTTCAGATCATCTAAATAAAACTTAATATAATAAATATTATTAGGTGCATTTAAGTCATTGAAATTTCAAAGTTGTAGCAAAAATTAAAAAAAGATTAAACTAAATACCGCATTTCGACAAAATGACAATTACTCTATGGGCATAAATCTCTACCAGTAAGCCTTCGTTAAAAAAACAATCCGTGAAAAAAAAACCTTGAACATTAGATTGGGTAAACCAATTTTATTGAAACGATATTTTTTTAAGTAGATGATAATAGTCCTAAAACCCTTATTATAAATTTCTGTCAGCGCAGAAACTAGTGAACGAACAATATAACATATCAGTAAAATAATCTCAAACGTTTCTTTAAACCATTTCGACTTAAATAAACATTTCAATTAAACAATTAACGTACAAAAAGCGTGCGTTCAGTTAAAATCATCCATATAAATGTTAAAATACCGGGAAAACAATTAAATACCACATTAGGCCAAAAGTAACCGACTAAAATATCTTAAATTCTATATACCACGTAGACTCAGAATTTTCAGACTATATCGTAAATGAGCGTTATAAAGATGAATACCTAGATACAAATAACTATCTATTATATTTATTTATACATATTTTTTGGAATTTATTATAGTTTTCATAAAACACAATCAGTTATAAATGTGACTTATTTATTTTGTATACATATATACTACTGCTAATGTTTTATATATGTCGAAGTTTTATCGACTAATAGTAGATAAAGTATTGTGTTAAATTTTATAGCTATATTTGAAGAATAAACGAGGCAATACAGTGGCGAAAAAACAAACCCCCAACCTTTCCGTTTCCCGTGGGAAAGCACAGTGAAAAAGTTTCTTTTTCTTATTCTATAAATCTCAATTTAAGTGATTTATTCGAGAAACTTTCGGGCAAATCAATAATGTAATGAACTGACGTTATACTGCGCATCAGGATTCTTTGCCTAACTGTTATTAGTTTACATTTTAAAGTGAATACTTTGGCTACAGCAGTGTTTTATGGAAAATTTATGAAATTTGATTTATGATACTTCACGGAGCTTTTGTCTGATAAAATGCACGTATTAATTTAAAAAAATAATAAATTATGATCCATTTTCATTATACGTGCCAATATCGATGATATTTATTATACAGTTTACTCTCATTTATTCGGATTCAGGTTATCTAGTTTGCGGATTATCCGTGTTAAATGTTCATATTACTATATTTTGTCATCAATATTGCACGTACACGTATCTTGATTTTTTTATTTAAGTCACTTTGTAAAGTTTAGTTTTATTTTTATTCATATGTAAGCATGTACAAATTATTTCAATATTGGCGAGGATGTATTGAAATTGTTTTATAGAAATGTTGTATGTGTTATATTTACCCTTAAGTACGCAAATTTATTTTTCAGTGATATCAAACAACATTTTTAAGTGAGAAATGATAACTCTGTTGAGGAAATTACACAATAATACATGCGAAAGCTATAATAATAGAGAAACGAGAAATCATAATTTCTGGAAGGAAGTAAAAATATCAAGGGTGCGTGAGAGCTAAAAACAAAAAAAAACGAGAAAACCTAAATCTTGGAAGGAAGTAAAAAATAATGCCAATCACGGAGCAACTTCTCTTGTCCAAGCCTTACAAATGATAAATTATCTATATTTCAATAAGAAACATAGCTCAGATTATTCGTGTTATTCCATTACCCAGGGCTCATCTCTCCAGCATTCGCCCGGATAATCGAAAGTACACTATATTTAAATAAACATATCTTGTTTTGTCCTCGTACGACCGTATGAGATGCTGAAAAGAATTTTGATGTCTAGATATGTTTATGAAATGAATTGTCACACTCTATGTTAATATGCATTAGAGTTTGAACAGTGTATTTTTTGATTCACCGTCTCAATCACAGAGATTTTCCCCACTTGTAAGAATACGTTACATTTTTGTTTTAATAATCGCACTAGAAACATAGACGCTCTAGACCTAGACGCTCAGTTTGACAGATTATAGAATCAATTTAATAAACCGTCAATGTTCATACTTTTTCGACAAAAGCAAGCAAATTATAATTAATTTAGTTCTAAAACAATATTACCACCTGTACAATAACGCTTATACGAAAGAACGACTAATTTTCAAGAAGTTTTTGTTCTATTATATAATAATTTTTTATCTACGCTATATTAAAAATAAAAAAGTCAAATATATCAGCTTGGCTTACTAAAATTCGGAATATTTTATGTATTATAGTTTATTATTTCGTATAAAACTTGAAGAAATAAATATTGTATTCTTAAATAATATCTTCATATAAACAGCTTTAGTATTATTTCTGTAACAGATATAAATTTTGTTACAATATGTATTTAAAGCTCAATATGACAGTTTATTGTTTTCCTCAAATAAGTTCACCGTATATTTTGTTCTAGTATCATCGGTCATTAAAAGTTTGAGTAATATATTTAAAACATAAAAAATAATCTCGTTATATAATTGAGTCAGTTAACTGAAATAAAACATTCCGTATTAAAAAAAAATACCCGAAAACACCCGCTTTTTAAGCTATGTCTACTAAATATTCTACGTGCGTCGTTTACACACAAAAGTACGAGTGTGTATTAGGCTCTGAAACGACACGAAAATACAAAATAATTTCCCGAAGGATTACAGAATTTTTCTTCATGATGAAACAAGCGTATGTGTGGACAAGATTGATATCGGTTTGGAAAGAAAATTATTTTTATGCATTTATAGTAAGCAGGCGAGCAATAAAACATGGATTTCTAGTTTATACAATAACACAATACGTATATATAAAAATGAATAAATTAAACATAAATTCATCAAAACTTCCAACAAATAGATTAATACTAATATATATTTATTTTCAACGCTAAGCGTCTCCAAGTATCATATATAATTTATTAACAAACTCTGGCTGAATATGATATTTTACTTTACATAAGTTTCCAAACAAAGTGAACTTATTTATTATTTAAATGATAAGAACTTTTGAAAGCTGGAATATAAGCAGAGCTTTTATACATGAGATGAATAAATACTTGCTGCTTCGCCGGACATATTTTGGATAAGAAATGATACAAACACAAACTATATTGTAAATTATTAAAATTATTATAATTACACCGTTTAAAAGTTTTAAATACCCTTAAAGTTTTCTAGTAATTAATAAATATTATTTTATAACGAATAAAATATAAGGACCTCATAGCGTACATAGGAAATGATGGCTAGATGATAAACATATCAATTAATATGGTGTCTACAGTCTCCCCAGTAAAGAAAAGGTATGTGCGTGGGCTTTTAGACCAGGGATTTCGGATTCAAATGTCACAAGATTATTAATAACAGACTTAAAATTCAAGGCTAGATACCCAATGGTTTAAGCATTTGGTGGACAAAAAAACTGATGAAAAACCTCTCAAAAAAATCTTGTCATCTATTATTATATATTAAATTATGGAAGAGTCATATTCACACTGAGATCAAAATTTAACAATTTACCAATTTTAAAAAAACTGCGATTTAGTGTACTTTGTTGAGTACGTTTGAAATCAATAAACTGAAATAATTTTCTGCCCCAAGCCATCGGCGAAACAATATAAACCGCAATATTTCACCGGCGCAAAAGCGCTCCGACCGCAACTCGTAAACTTTTATCTAAGAGCTTTTGCAACGTGAGTCAGCAAATAGGTAGGTGACACCAGAGCTACAGGAGCTTTTGTCATACAACTTGTGTCAAACTAAGCACGTTTAGATCTGGTGGAAAGGCTCCTTTATCCACTGTCCGCAGGGCAACAGCGAGCACAATATAAACCGCATCTAACGACTAAGTTTAAGGAAAAGTCAGTGGCGTCTCAAAGAAGTTATTTCTTAATTAATATTAATACTTTTTAAACCTACTATATATGTGAAGGCAACATTTAAATTGAAAGCACTAAATATATTTTATTAGTAACTTATTATGTACGAATATTTTAATAAAAATAAAGGAAATTGAATGTTATACCTACAATATACATTCAAGGATTATTTTATGTATATAGTCTGTGAGATATGAACTTCAAAAAAGCAACAAGATATACATTGAATTTCAAAATAGCTTTTATTCGATAGTGAGAATTTATATAGCTTAATAAATCTTCTATCATATAATTATGTTAGCTAAACATGCCGAAATTGTACCTAAATTTAGCTTTTAAGATTAAGAAAGTGATGCCATGTGAAATTAGCGACACATGAAAAACGTGCTTCCACCCAAACATTTTTTTTGGTTATTCTTAAATAACGTATTAAATTAATATCTTATTAATTAAATAACAGTTTTAGTCCTCGTGTGCTTCAAGATTGTGCCAATGTAATGTCATGACTTTGACTCAAAATTATTAAATAAACGTTGTTTGTGCCTGCTGTAAAATTTGTTCTTTGTAGATTACTTCATCTTTCCTTCCCACAGTCGACATAGTATAAGTTTCTTATTGGATGAGTTGCAGTGTATCACAAAGCTCTTTTAGTAAACGATGTACATATAATTGTCCAGCTACGTCACTGAATATGGCAACAAGCGCTCGCATACCTTTGTCGCGTTTGAGGTCTTCCCCGTGCAAACTAGCATTTATGCAAATATTACGTCACCCGTCTGCAGAAGTTGGAATCGTTTTGAGCTATGCGGACTACCTGCTGTGGCAGGCCTTTGATCGCAGAAATTATTTGAACAACGTCTAATATGGCAACACATTATTTGTTGTAAGCAGTAAGTAAACTTAGAGCTATAACAGCAGAGTTTCTGAAACATTTAATAAAGCCTCAAGTCATATTTAAAAATTATAGTATTTTGTCAAAAAATATATGACTTCAAAAGATGTGTAGATTTCTGTCTCCATTTTCATACATTGCTCATACTGCCACAGTTAATCTATTATCATGCATATGTATTAAAAATAAATTTAAATCGTATATGTATAATAGTAATACGACCCCGCTTGAAAAGGCAAAGATCTGTACATCGATCCAAATGTGTTCCATTATTTTTTGTGTTATTTGCCTTGAGATCGAATTAGTGACGTATTTAGTAATAAATTTTATTAAAAAAATAGCTAATAGCATATTTATTATATTATAATAACTACGCTGTCAAAATATACATGAATACTATAAGCATAATATATGAAAACAAGTCCTCAGTTTAAGTGCGTGTCGATTAACATACCGTGCAAAGGACGGAGCTTTAAAATATCTTATAAATACTGCTGAAGTACAAATTGTAATATATAATATTACAAGTGTAAGTATATATATAAATATAATAGTTTATTATATATTATTTCAAGAATATTTTTATAAAAGTGTAATTTATTAAGAATTTTATTTATCATTTTATATCGATAGACAATTCTACAGATGGTCTGCTATACAACGTTTCAATGACAGTTTCAATACTTTATCAGCGACGTGTAAAAGCTAGCGACTTGCAAATTTAAATTACTTTATCACTTTCATGTCAAGTTGCAATAATAATAACATAAAATGACGTGAAAAGGAACTCAATCCTTTCTCGGTGGCAAGATGTATTTCAATAGATTGCCGGTAGAGGCGTTTCAGGCAAGAGTAACATTGTAGATTATGTATCCGGCCGACGCCGTACAGCACACCGCACCGCGTCAACGACGCCTGTCTCGTACAATGAGACGCTGAACAGAAATATTACATGACGCTAACTAACTCGGTTGAATGAATCGAATGAAAACACGAAGTTTGTTTGGGGAAATTACATAGAAAATTTAATTAGGTTGTTGCAAATGCAAATGCATTGTTTAGTAGAATCGTTATTTAAATAAAATATTGTTGGCATGTATGTAGATAAGACTTATTTGTTACATACGAAGTAGAGTTTCAAATACGCAAAGCGATATTGATTTTCAAATAAATCGCCTCGGTTATTGATACTGTCCACCTAAGTGAGACGAGTTTAGGATGGATGCGGTTTTATATTTTTTTAGAATAGGATCTGTCTAACTTTATTTGTATTTCTTTGCTTTATTTTTTTTTGAAAGTGTCTCATTATTTTTCTATTATTTACAATTACTTTTACAATATTTAATTTGTTTTATTTATGTTCATATGTATATATTTAAATACCATAAATTCTTTTAATATTATTAAAATATGTAGTGTTTTGAATAACGTATGATATTCTCAACATATGTAACTTTTAAAAGGTTGTGCAAATGACTCACAACTAACATGCTATTATAAAAAAATCTGTTAAGAAATTTTCATCATGAAGGCAAAGCGGACATATATAAAAAATATAATACAAATTTCGGCGTAGGCGTTTATTATATTGTACAATTTCTTAGTAAAATGTAGGTTTTACACTGTCATCAAAATTTACAAACGTTTCTTTCATTTTCCTTTAAACCATCAAAAAATTGTCCGTGAATAATAATAATTAATAAATAATTAATAATAACGTGAATATTATGGTTTTGAGATGAATTTAAAAAGAGTATCAATAAAGAAAAGCTGTGAAAATGTCTGATTTTTTTTTAGCAAAAACTTTCGTCTCGCATATTTTCAAACACAAATCAAATACTAAAGTAAAGAATACAGCTCAATTTCTTTCAGTCAATATGGATTTGAAGCAAGATTAATGTTCTGAATAGTGCTGTTGATGTACGAATTATAAGATTGATTATCTCGAATGTCGAAGCAGAAGTTTATAGGCAAAGCTTTCACATATAACATATTATATCACTTGGTAAGTTTCTATCGGCGTGAATAGGATTGCGAAGTTCAACTATTAATCTCTTCCTCACATCTTATTACAGATTCCACATAACATGTCGATGTGCAACATGCAACTCAGTTAAGACGCTTGTACTGTTAATCGGAGTTGTGCTGTTTTGAACGGAAGTAATTTGAGTTGTGTACTTACATCGATGAACGAGTTAATTGCGTTTGTAGAACTATATTAGCAATTCGACTACTGTTATTAAAAGTTAAAAAGCATTAGAATTATTTAAGCTGTAATATACTTGATATATCAACGATAATAAATCACTCAATCTATTTAGGTCCCAGTTCTATATTATTACGAATTTTCAACCTTAGACTTTGAATTAAACGACATACTTACTAGAGCAATCAAGTAGTTTGAATTATCGTATAAAAATGGAAGATTTTTAGAAATTAAAATAAGAACCATGTTCGCTCCCAACTTGGAGCATATGGATCTACACATTGTGAAGATATCC
>JAGVSQ010003583.1:0-21251 GCA_022683975.1 Rhyacophila evoluta
ATAATTTAGAATTTTAAATCAATTTTCATCAAGCACCATCAGTCAAAAATATTAACTATTCAAATACACGAATTCCTTAAGGGTGATATAAAAATGCCTTCATTGGCATTATGCTAGAAAGAATATATCCACAATATTACACGAATTTCGTTACTTCAAAGATTTTCACAAGTATCAAATTTACGAAAGCATCTGCATGTGGTGATTACCATATTAATATGACTATGGCCAGGTTGCAGTACTCGTAGATACAACATCTACGCAAACAATATTTATGTTCGGCGCGTCGAACTCCAGACAATTTTTCATGCTATTATTGCAAACGAATTAACGAATTTCGTCTGCTCACTTTTCTATGTGACAGTTTAATTCATTTGTGTAGATAAGAGTATTATTTATTATTAAATGGCCGTAGAACATCAAACCTTGTTAAATCACGTCACAAAGCTGCATAACCGTCAGAGAGAAAGCGCTAGAAAGGAAGTAACGCGAGGCCGGAGGGGAAAAGGGGAACGCGAGAAGAGAGGGGCGCGATTGAATAGATCGTTTCGGTGAGGGGCATAGATGCAATATTGGTCAATTAAATAAGTACAAGGCACAGATAATCGAATGATTAGGGCCGGTGGATTATTTCTAACTTGCTCTCCTATCAATACTGTTTTGTTTATTAACCCTTAATGGCCGATGGCCCAACCTGGCCAATCACATTACGAATAATCAGAATATAAATGACGATGATGCAAACAAATATTTACATTTACTTATTTTAGATACAGGATGTATAAGTTTGTGATTGTTTCTAATTGTAGTTATATAAGACTGATATTATATTGTCGATGTATATGATAATTTATCAATCGGTGTTGTGACAGTTTTATTGCTGTAATTTTCAAAATTTCTTTGTAAATATGTGTCTCACTTTTAGATAGTTAATCATGACTCATTCAGCTCACTTTACA
Organism: Rhyacophila evoluta; assembly: GCA_022683975.1. Lineage (NCBI taxonomy): Eukaryota > Metazoa > Arthropoda > Insecta > Trichoptera > Rhyacophilidae > Rhyacophila > Rhyacophila evoluta. The sequence goes on from JAGVSQ010003583.1 coordinate 960, forward strand.
GTTATATTTGTGAAAAAAATAGAAAACCCATATGGGAAAACAGAAACGTAATCACATTTCTCAAATAATTTTAAGTTGTTCGAATTGAATAAGCAAACGATAATTCAGTAAAAAACGATAAATTGACGTTGAATGTGAACCCGCCACCATTATTAATATATCTATTTATTAAGCTGAGATAATTACCAGGCCAAAGTATATTGTACCAATCTTTAATAACATGATTAATATGGTGTTGTGGTTGTAAATTGTGTTAAAAATTCCTGATGGAATCTAACCAACCAGAATCGATTGTCTGAAAAGGCAAGGAAGGCGATAAATTCCGTAATAATTCTTGCTAAGGTGAAAATTGAAATTAGCATTTGCTCCGAAGAACTCGATTTCATAACGGATTAACCAGTATATTAAAATAATATTCAATATTTTTATTAGTTTTGTTCATATTTGTTTCGGTTGTGATCAAGATTACACAATTAAGATTAAACTAGATTTTACAATGTTGAATGATATAAAAATTGGAACAACTACAGAACAAACTAATTAACTTGTAAAATTATAACTAATTATCATTATTCAACAATTGCTGTAATGTCGAAATTATGAATTAATTTGGTCTTTATTCTTTTTCTACCCAATCTTCCCCTTTAAATTTTTAATTGTCAACGATGGTTTATCAAAAAAAATTAGCCTTATATAGCAAATGACTAGTTATTTATATCAACGTTTTTTCATGTTATAATTTTATCTATAGTAAATACACGAATTTCAAAAAATAAAACACACTTATTTTTCAAAGGTTAAGCAATGTCGAAAAAAGGTTCACAGAGATAATAAACGATATGAATCTATTACGAACATGCATATTATAATACCAGAACAAGTTACATTTTTTTTTATAAATAAACATTAACGAAGATAAGGTGATGGGTAAAAAAATCTGATAAGCTCAGAGATAATAATGCATGTAAAATGTCAAACACTATCACTGGTATCCACGTGATAAAAGTATATTGCCTGAGAACATTTTCATTTAATAATTGTAGAAAGATATAGATATTTTATTTATTCAGTCGACGTGATTGGGTTAAGCCAGTGTTGACAATGTTGCCTAGAATTAGCCAATAATAGGTTGCCTAGTTTTTTACTCTTCGGATGAATGCGTTTGTGTTGCAAAAGAAAATAAAATTCAAATTCTTTTATCTAAATACAGTTCTTATACAAAAATATAAATAAAAATAATCCAAAAGACATTCTGTTACCAGTGCTATTCTCACACACATTTTTTTTAATAAACTGCTTTTGATATTGAAGAACACCATTCATAATATTATTTATAGTGACTAAATTCTCGCAAAGCTGTTAAAATAAATTATGTTACCTTAACCCGACGTATACGCAATGAATGGTCCAATATAAATCGTTAATCGATCAAATTCATAACCAAGCTTACTTGCTCCCATATAAACCTTTAAAACGAGTTTCCAAATATGAACGTTTAGCACCCTCATGGGAGAGACATTTTATATTGTTAAATCTACCTATGTTTTTTAAATGCAATACTAACCAGGTGGTAAGTAATGCTAATACGAAAAGCAATGTAAAGGCATCTAAGGCCGGGTCTAGACAGATGCGAACGAAGGCAGAATCCTAGCATTCGCTTGTTTTAGCGTCCGGTTATCCATACACATCGGACCGAGCATTCGCTTATAAGCTTTCGTTCGCTTCTGTCTGGACCGGACCTAACGAAAATCTTCGGACATTGAGAGTTAGTTTAGATTTTAGATGGATGTTTTATAAATTTCTTAAATACGATCTATATAACGCACTCGATAAAATTCTTCACAACACTAATTGTTTTCTCCCTCTCTTAGTCGAAATCCATAACTAATTTTATTAGCATATTTTTATTTCTTATATTACATTCTTTTAAGCCAAAGTATTTTATGCCACGATGCAAACGTCGTCTTCAACATGTATACTATACAATGTTCTCACTGCATCAAACAAATAAATTTACCCAAACTGAATAACACTGTCGCTCAATGGTACATTTACTATTCTATCAAAGATATAAGAACGGTCCTCCGGTGTTGATCAGATTAATGACGTTAAAATTTAGACGCGTAAAATTTTTACGAAATAATAAATGAGTTCACTTTTTTTCACATAAATAAGGTTATTTTGTATTCAAAGTTGTGTAGCAAGTGTGGAAAATAGTTAAAAATAATAGAATGAATTAAAATGAGGAATTTTGATAATATTATCAAAATTCAAACGATATAAGCGAACGTTTGCACGATTTTGAGACGTAAATAACTTTAAATAATAATAAAAAATGTCACCTAAAATAGCTAGGTATTGATAGTCTGCGAGTCCTTCAACTTGACTTATGACATTAAAGTATGCAGATAAATGACATGGGAGATAAAGCGATCACTCTTTAGGAAGACTGCGGAATTTAAAATTAATTCGCATAATTACTTACGTTTTCGACCTTGATTTTTTTACGTTTAATACAAAATTTATTGGCATATGACCAAATATTTTTTAAAAATTAATGAAAATATAATAAAAATATATTTTTAAAAATAAGATTGTGCATAAACGAATAGATATTATTTAATAATAGTTATAAATGTTAACTATTGTAGACGCTACGAGGAGACAACCATACCGACTAAAAGTGTAGCCAGTTCAGAGACTTGCATTGAAACTAGTTACTGATAGATGAAGATATTCGTTGATAATTCATATAAGATTTTAACCAGGGACATATTGTATATATGTATCACATTTCTTTATAAACGTTCTTGAATTATTTGCTATAGCCATTCTAGGTTGTCTGCAATATTAATTTAAAAAAATCGTATACCAGTACTGCGTTTCATACCAAAATAATATATCAAGATAGCGAAGGATAACAATGTGAAATTAAGGTTTGGTTTTGAGTCCTAAAAAAAGAAGAAGTGTTTCGTGAAATTTGCTCCGTTCCTTCGAGGTATATAAGTATGTTTACTTCGATTCCAATCAAATGACGAAAAAAGACAAATTTAATACAGGATTCTCTTCAATATAATGAATTACAATTTATTTTATATAATATATCTGATTCTTCTTTATACTCTTATAATTTCCTTTGCGATATGAACCGTTCATTGTGATATTTGATTAGGGTCGGCCACTTTATAGAATTAAATTTAAAAGAATCGATTCAAAACAGTAAAATTTAACGAATTTTTGAAATCAATTAGAATCATGCATTTCAAAACCATAGAAGAAATAATGTTACGTTATTGTACTTAATAGAGTGGTGTTTGTGTTAATCAAGAATTCATATGGTAGGCAATAGTCATTAATATCGTTCTTTATTTACACTAATGTTTCAATTTTTCACTCAAAAAATGTACTATACTTCTAATATCCGGATATAGTTGAATATAATTATTATTTAACTGGAATTTTTTTAACCATGGCCAATCGCGCTTACCGATTATTTTTCTAAAAATTTTAAAATAAATTGCTTGAAAGCAGATAATTTGCCAAATTTATTAATATTGCAATCAGTATTATACTCGGGATATAAATTCCACTAATTTTCAAACATATTATTAAAATACATTATTTGTATGTGTGTAAGATTACCTATAATTAAACTAAACTTCAAAACCTATTATATATAATATATCTTTTAAAAGCGAAACAAATTACGGCGATAGTGAATATCATATTTTTGAAAAATGATAAATAGTAGGAACGATTAGTTGCTTTTAAAATTGTATCATTATTGCGTAAATAAGTACATATCGTGTCTGTTTATTTATCGCTTCAATAACTCATGTTAATTACATGCGATTAATATTCCGAAGAAATTAGAACTAAGCTGGCGCTTGCTCCAGTGCAATGGTATTTCCCATCATTCATCACTAATCTCTGGCTGCATTTCTATTATACGAGCACCTTAATTACACATTTATTTACCATATATATAATATCACTATTTATATTTACATACTCGAAGCTATTTATTAGTATATACAAAATACTCTAAACTATACAGTTGGTTAACAGGCATAACTATTTTGTTCCTGACAACAAACGATATAATATTCAATGTTTGAGAAAAATTGAGCATAATTACTGTACATATAACAAAATCTTCACAAGTAGAAGATCTGTGTCTTAGGGTGTGACTGATGTGAGGAATACAGCACACAGAGCATGAAGAAGATATTTAAAAGTGCTACAAAGGAGACAATAAAATAGCATACGTTATATTTAGACATAATTTACTTCAGTGTAAAGCGGAGCTATTTGTAGTTTTTTTAGGAATCCCAATGGCAAGTAAACCTGTATTTTTCCTCTCAGCATGGCACTAGTAACCTTCGTATGTGTTATTGCTTGAATAATTTTCTATTATATTCTCACATAAGATTGTACAATATATATACAACAATAAAGCGTGTTTCCTGTAATATTGTAATATACGGATGATGACAGATTTATCAATTTGAGTTGTTTACGGAACACATTTTTATATATTTAATAAAGGTTCATGTTTTATTAATACATTTCAAATATTATTTCCAAAATAATATATTTTAATAATTTCAATACACAACTTAACTATTTCCTACCAATTTATACTACTGTAATAAACTGAATCGATCATTGTATGTAATATATTATTTATCTAGTATGCTGATTACTATTTTATAGCAACGTATATGAACAAATAGTATGCCATGATCCCGTGTTACGAAATAATTCTCAATAGGCTGTTATTGCCCGTTCTACAATGGATTTCGCACATGAAATATGACATTGTGAACGTTATTGATTGATGAACGTTTCCGAATTTCCAAGAGAATTTATTTGGCACGCTCCTACAAGAAAACTTCCCCTCCAAAGATGCCTGGGGAGATTTTTCTTAGAGCAGAATAGGGGAAATCCCCTAGAGACTAAGTGTGCTGCACCGGAATACGCATGTCTAGAAGCGGTCCTTAGCAACAGGACACGAGTAGGTACACACGCATTTCCCTTTCAGGTTAGAGAAGAAATTCAGCATCCATGTTCAAGAGAACATCTACCAGATACAGAAAGGTTAAGTTGTAATGTATTAACATTAACTTTTAACGATTATTTTTACGCCATATCTTCGAATGTAAAACCTACAAGCAACAATAACAATATTGTGATTTACGAGGATCGCCGATTATTTATTAGTCAATCGCTCGACCGATTGTGTATTCAATCTTGCATCTTTGGGTTAAAAACAATCGTATATAACTGCGGGATTTGAGCCAGCGACTTTGGGTGCTGAAGCAAGCGCATACACATTTAACCTCATTATCATATTGTAATATGTGTCTATAAACCTAAGTTCACCATTACGGTTTTTTTTTAATAATGGCTACTGACGAGAAATTAATATCCGGAGAGCTTCGTCCAGGTGATTTACTGTCCTATTACCGTACTTATAATCTGTATGTTAGTGTATGGTCAAATAATATTTCATTAAAACAGTTAAATAGGCGTGGACTAATGTAAAATTTTTGATATAACATTGGTTGGTGGACGTGAAGTCATCTGTGAGTCCTACGTAATAATTTCATTTTCTATGAGATATAACTAGGCTAAGATTTAGTTTGATTGTAAATATTAGCGTACCATGGCAGTATTTTATTTCAAAAGATTGTACATTTACTCGTGAATTGCGCCAAACATCATGCAAAATTCGGCAAAAAAAAATCGTGGACGTTAAGTTGTTTCATAAATATTTTAGTAAATTCAGAAATATTTCTGTGAATCATATATACAACAGTAGTTCAGACGCAGAACGTGTGAAATAAGAAGTTCAACGAATGGTTTCGAAACACCTTATAGGTATACATCTTCGATATGTAATCAGGAACGAAAATACCATCTTAGTACCCCACAACATTCTGTTCTCTCCTTTGAACAGAAAAAAGGGGAGAGAGACGATTATGCATTACATTTTACATTTACCTACGCTCCATAAAGCGACACGCCCTCCTCTTCAGAAACATATCAAATAATGATATCATATAAATAGTACTTTAACTGTGTTTGTCATGCTTTGATAAAATAACATTAGAGAAAATTTGTGTATAGATACGGTAAAATCAAAAACTACCGTATCTATCGTTTTAAAATGACTACAAGACTTTTTTTATAGATGAAACATAGTAAAATAATGAAGAATCCGGCGACTTGTTTTTGTTTCTAGTCATTTGCGTTCTCTTGGTATGGATATAGTTAAAATAAAACATAATTTTCGCTATGAAGTAGAGTATATGAACTGCCACAGTAAGAACACATATTTTTAAGACGGTTGATTGTCTGCCATCCACCAGTTAAGCTCCAATCTCAAACGTTTCCTCTTATTCACATGATTGAACACTAATTATTGAAAATGTACCAGAAACTTACACTAATAAGTAATAATTGTATCGATGTTTTTATTTTAAGAGTATATATACGGTCAAGTAATCCGAGGAAAGTGATAGATTTTTTGGGGTGATAAATTATTGTGAAGAATTTACATAATCATTTTGGACCTTTAAATACATGGATGTATGGAAACACAGTGAACGGAAATATAACTCTTCTATTGAATCTAATATATGAGGCTATTATTTGCGAAGTCGATTCATTTCAATATATTTTACCTGGATAACTAATGTTTGGTAATACCATTTTGTAGAGAAAATATACTAAAAATTTGTAGATAGCCACTTCAAAATATGGTAAAATCGTAATTGATTAGATTGGTTGGATTAAAATCGTGAAACTTACGTAATAATATTAACATCTTTATCTGTTAATAATATTTGTATATAAAAGAGTTCATTGAATTTTGTCGCTAGTTGTTTTTTGGGGAATAAACTGTTTTTACAAATAGGTCTCATATCGTCGCCCTCGATGAAAAATCATCAAAGGCGTTTTTTTGTAAAATTTCGACACTCTAAGTTAGAACCTTTTTTTTTAATTCAGCAATTACCAAAATCTAAACATTTGCGTTAAGGACAAATACATTTCAAACACTCGTATCAAACAAATTAAGTTTTGTTGGTTGGACAATTTTCCCTTGAGATCGACAATATGACATGCGGCTCCAGACTCTTGGTGAGGCTGATAAAGACAGTGGACATGAAGAATATGAGGTAATTTAGAAAACGGATGGAAATCATTAGTCATGGCAACGACAAAGCGAAGAAGAGAGCCCTCTTTAGTCATTGTATGGGGTATCGATTCACAAGTGTCGGGCAGAATATATATATTGTGGGGTACTTACAGTTAAAACGGAAGAAAGAAAATGTCATGGTTAATTAATGTCCGGCACTCAACAGACCTCGATGTAATAGAATACATATATTTTTCCAGACTGTAAACAATTTTTCACGAGGGATGTATTGAGTATATTATGCTCTAGTTGTCCAAATAATAGGTCTCATAAAAACGATGAATTTGGATTTTGTCAGTATAAATTTATCTTATGGTACAATATTTCTCACTAGTTTTCTATTCAATCAGCGATTGTCTAAACTTAAATGAGCAAAATACATAAAAATGTCAACGGAATTATATATGACATCGTGGATTTTTTTAACACACAATTTACAACGAATTCTAGATTCTTCGTTTTTTATGGACACTTTTGAAAACGGAGAATGTGGAAAAACGATGGATGCGGGTATTATTAAATAAATAATTAAATATATTAATAAATAATTTACAACACTTTTAATTCATTTGTTTTTTATGGATGTTTGTCTAGGACAATAACTATAAGTTTAAATGTGGGTAACGATACATCGATGTTCTATTGTGCATATATTGTATATATCATAATGTATTAAGGTGTTTTATTGAGCCAATTATATACGCACCGCATATATAATACACACTATAAGAAAAATATTGTAATCTTTTAAAATAATTGGCTAGTAAACTGTTTATATTCGTCTAAAAAGTCATCTTGCGAATGAAGAAATAATAATGACAATTTATTCCGCATGAAAAGGAAAATACATAATTATGAATTAGATAAATGGAGCTGGGGAGACTCTTGCAGTAAAATGAAGACAGCAAAAGTGATTGAGCAGAACAGGTGTTTTAGAATCATTATTGTGTTTGTAGTGTAATAGCGAAGTTTAGATGTTTCACCTTATCGTTTCTATATTGGAACTGTTTAATGTTTTAAAAGTATGCTATATATTTAATTTAACGTCGTGATTTCAGACGCTTGCTAAATTTTAATTATTTATTTCAATTATACATATGTAATGATCAACTATTATGATAAAACTGGGTAAAAGTATTGGTACGAAGTCACTAAAATGTATTATAGTTCTGGACTAAATGGAGAATTGCCATTTTTAAATCGGAATAAAGATGCAGCCCTAGTAGATCGCTGTTTTAGTAGCTTCGTGAGTTGAGAAAGGAATGTGTGAGTTCTCAATGGCAGCAATGATGTACAGATAGGTAGTAGAGAGGTTTGGAGGAATTTGGTTGAAGAAACCTAGGCTAAAATAAGGATTTTTATAGGAAATGTTAAAAAAAGCTCAGTAATTTATTAGTGAATGGGAACGCTTCAGTGCAGTAACAGATTTAAGTCAAAGTTCAATTTTAAAACAACAAAAAATGCAGGATTGGGCGACCAATACATTCAGTAAATGACTGAAAATTGAACGAATGAATCCTCTTTCACGATGAGAAAGTCTTCATATTTTTAACATCAATACTTATTATGGTTTAATAATAAAAATAATAAGATTTGATAAAACAGTAGTGTTTAGCTCTTTTATTCACATTAGGTTTTTAATGTAACAATTAAAATAATGCTTGATTGATAATAAAAATATATCACTCATGGCAAAGCAATACCTCGTATAACACACAGCACAAACTTTACAGAAAATGAAGAAAAACTATCGTTTATCACTAGTATTACATCACTAATCATATATTTTTTAATGTCACTATTAAATTAACTCATTTATTTTTAATGTTGACATTAAATAAATACGGAATTTGATTTTATGGTAATGATTATAGAGAGTTCTTTCCATTTGCAGTTTTTTTGCTGTTTGCCACACAGCAAAAATGGCGAGGTATTGATTTTTCAATGAACGATATTTTATAAAATTTACTATCAAATATATTATTTGGTACGAATATAATGAATTATATTTATATTCTCTCTCATTCCATTGGTCACACAGTTCCAAAGGTATTTTTGATGTAAGCACAATATCCCCAATAAGCTAGGCACGGCAACTTTGGAGACATCAAAGGAAACGGTTTTGCATGGAAACGTCCGCGTCGCATTGTGGATCCAATATTCGGGAATTTGATTTTCAGCATGTTTCTGCCGGCAGAGAGGAGACGAAAAACAGGGTAAGCCGAGTGTAAGAGTCAATACTTCCGCATGTTAGAAATTGAATGTTTCTATTAATGGCAAAACAGAATTTCACAAGCGCTCGATTACTATTGTGTATTATGAAATTTCTACCTAACGCTACTCGACGCTCAATAGAAAGTGTTTTTTTTTTATTATTTATTTTTTACTTGAAGCGAAAACTGGACGGCACGCCGCACTAACATTTCCAATTCAAGCCGTAAATAATATTTTTATACACGTTTACTGCAGTCGAATGGATATTAAATAATTTATATACGTTAAATATGTAATAAAAAGTAATTTAAAGCACATATTTTTTTTCATCGTATATTTCTTTTTTCATCAGCCATTTATTATTATTTTACTATACCAGGTTCACTCCCAGAGTGGAACATATGGATCTACACACTATCAAGAGATCCACTCCGAAAGTGGAGTATATAGACCTCCGCAATGTGAAGACAGCTTGACAGACTATTTTTCACAAGAAATATTTGTAAGATGTGGGAGTCGAACACGCATTCCCCGGATTGCTAGGCGTGTACGCTACCAGGGTGATTATTCATCAGCCATTGGAGATTGTAATACAGATAGTGTTCTCATATAAAAATTACCATCCGAATTAAATCATTGCAGGATAGATACCACCCCTAACTTGCTTAAGGTCTTCCTTTCCCTCTTTATTTAAGTGAAAAGAAAAAACTATATATATAGATAACTTTGCAACATTTATCACATTTTGTACTTTTTTTTGCTTACATGTAACTACTTATAAGTTAAAAATGCAACTACGTTAGTTAGTTAACGAATCGGAATAGTAATGAAGTGATGCCAATACGGAGAGCTTCAACCTTGTTTCAACAGGGCCTTGGTTATTGATATTTTCCACCTAAGTGAGACCTTGAAGATGTATCATTAGCGACGATCCTATGTTAGAATAGGATCGTCTCGACGGGCCTATTTTTATGTGTTCGATATATTAAATGTATGCCTTTTTTTGCATGTCTTGTTTTGAATGCTTTGAATGTATATTTTATAATGTTCTCAACATGTAAAATAAATGAATTAATTATTTAAATGAACATATTATTTTGCGCTTTGGTTGCCTCGTATATACTTCGGAGCGGACATTTTTTTTATTATTTCACAAACCATCAATAGGACGATAACCAGTGGCGTAGCTACTGAAGAGCACTTGGAGCGAACTACTCCAGCAGACGCACGAATTATGGGCGGTGTATGTTCAGGTAGGAAGTAAAAATTGTAAGGTAGCCTAAGAACTATAAATTTATAAAGTTATTTCTGGAAGGAATTAAAAAAAGAACGTAAGGTGAGAGCTGAAAAAACGAGAAACCATAAAGGGTGCAACGATTTTACTTGCTCTAGGGGGCTAGAAATATATCTACACCACTGATAATAACTCTTAACGATCAGTAACTCGTCGCATAGTCTCTCTTATAAAATGTGGTCTTACAACATAATTAACTCTTCCACATCAACGCCATACAGATGTTATATAAAACTATTTGCATATTTTTTCGTGAATTTGATCTGTTGAATTAAAAAAACAGTGTACCTCAAGGTTATACCCCGTTAACTACAAAACCATTCCTAATATCGATATAAATACTGAATTATATTTTCCCTGATTTTAGATTATAAATACGCCTTGAATCGATTTAGTAACGAAACGTGACAAATATGTTTCAACTCTCAAAAGATCTCAAAGACCAACATCAGTGGTATCTAAATAACAGATAACAATATTTTTTAAAAGTCAGGCTTCTAAAGCATCAACTTGCGGTCTGTTTGCCGCATACAGCCGTTAAAAAATTAACCTTCGTTATCTACGAATTATGCATCCTTATCTAACATCAAAAAATTGTTGCACTCTATATTAATAACATTTCCCTTCTATGTCCCCCATCGCAGAGGTTTTTAGAGTTCTTACCGCGGTCCAATAACCCATAAATACTCATATATAAATTGCATAAGAATTCAACTACTATTATTTTTTCGACAATATCCGCATTAATGTAATCAGGTAGTGACAGTATTTCGTAATTATATTTAAATATTTCGTCAACTTGAATATTAATTCTCAATCGTCATTGTTTTGGTAATAAATCTTCTCATTTGGATATTTAAAATATATGAAAAAATCTAAATGCTGTGTTATTATTTCAATACATTTTCTTTCTAACTGAGATTTATGGCAGACAACGAGGAGTAAAAGATTTGAAATACACAATAATAATGCCCAATGAGTTGAGAAATTAAGTAAAAAACAACCCCCGTGAAAATAAAGCACTGTGGAGCGGAGCACATTGTGCATTTTTTTTTAAATTTCGTATATGTAATATATTACTGATTGATGTTATAGTCTACGGTTTCGCACATATTATACTACGAAATACATAGTAAAACATGATAATTATTGTTTACAATATAATACACAATAAAAAAATGCCTTAAGGGGCATAAAAATATATAATTATGCAAGTTGGTCATAATGCAAGACGACCTGAAAAAAATCATTGCAGACAGAGAAAGCAGACAAGTCTTGCTCGGCTAATGAATAGTTACCTGAACAACTTCAGCAAAGGGGTACAAAATACCCAAAAAAAACTTCCCCAAAGCCGCTATTTGAACATGCTGATCAACTTCAACATGAAAATACGTGGTGGTAGAAAGGTAATAACTAAAACGAATGAAGAAGTTTGGGAGAATACAGGAGGATTGTACGTCTTAGTTAGCACAAAGGTAAAATTGCCACAGTGGCCAATTAGCCTCAAAGGCAAACTATATTATATCAAAAAATGTAGCGTTATAAAGAGATTGAAAGTCGCTGGCACGCCATATGATGTGACCTACCACCCTAAAGTAATAATAGCATGAATGCATTTTACTGCGTCCTGTCTAGAGTACTTACTTATCTATGAATAGAAAAAATAAATTGTTAGGTGACGAGACACAGGACTGTGTAAACGCTTCGCTGCATGTCGAAATAGTGTTCCGCGTTGGTAAATACACCCTGAGATGGGGGTGCATTTTTTATATGCCCGTATACGCCAAGAGAAAGATAGACATTAAAATAGACGGCCGTTATTTTTTTAATATGACGCTAGATCAATTAAATACAGTTTTTATCTACATGAAAAATGGCATCTAGTATCTAGCATCTATCATATCATATGTATCGTTTTAAAGGGCTTTAATATATTCTATTATACTCGTACATGTAGGTAATATACGTATACAGATACAGAATAAATGCACTAACACCACCAACACATAATATTATTATATTACACATATATGTACACACATATACTTCTGTTTTCATATTTTATTTATCATGTTGTCATTCGCCACATACGTAATATTGTCGATTGTATGGTTTTCCGAAATAAAATTTCCAAAAGAGCACCATCGCCTCGCCTGTGAGTTGGTAAGCGCGACTGCTAAGGCACCGGCGGTCCAGGGTTTCAATTCAAAAGCTGCATAAAACATAGTCTGTACAGCTGGCGGACAGCTTACTACTTATTGTTCATATATTTCATATTATGAATGGACGCCAGAATAACTAGGCATCTCTAACATCCAAGTAATCTAATGAAAGGGATTTAACACAAATGAAGTTTTTTTTTGTAAATATATGTAGATCGAATACCGTTAAAACGAAACACGTGGGACCTCCCTTTTGTTTCGTTACACCGAATATAGGAAAATGTTATTACATATTGTATAATCGTTTGTTTGGGAAAGCATAAAATATACGTTATACTGGATTTATTTACTTCGGTATTAGTTACAAAGAGATTTGGCTTGTATTTGGATCGTTGCAGTAAGAAAAATTTCGTAACAAACATTGGTATGAAGATTGGTAGCTAATTTTATCCAATTTTGCATAAAAATCTTTATAATTATAGAGGCCTCATTTATCATTAGAAAATAATTTACTGAATAGAATTTGAAAATAAATTAAATTGAATAATCAATTTTACATTGTTTATATTTCTTATCATATAATATATGGAAAATACCTTAGTGACTACGTACTATCACTTTTATCAGTGCCACTGGTATCGGTCAACGAATCGTTAAAAATTAAATTATTTATATACAATGATTTCGCAAACTGTATATTAACGTAGAAGTATGCGCGCAAGGCAACACACTAACCAACTAACATACATCGTGTTTTGTGAATATATGTATCTATATTATATACGTAAAAATTATGAATACAAGATTCCAATGGCTTTTTATTAAGTGCGAAAGTAAAGCAGTCTCGTTAATGTGAAGATAAAAAAGGTTTCTGAAAATGTATCATTATTATAGATCGGTAATTTATAATAAAAAAGGATTTATATACAGTAAGGTAACTCAATCGACAAAATGGGGCGAATTCATTTGTTATTTATATAGAATAAATGATATGAGAAAACATTTATAGAGTGGAACTCCATTTTACAACGAATGACTAATTTTATTAAATTAAAATTTTATAAAAAAGTAGTTTTACAGCTGATTCAAATAGAAGATAGATCTTATCAGTTTAGATAAATCACGCAGATAGTAACCTATAAGCCGATAAAGGTGATAAAATCGTTTACATAATAGTTTTGATAATGTTGTCATGACAACGAGATAAACAGCTGACGATAATAATGTGCTAAGGCATATTTTTAATAATGTATGACAATTTTACGGAAGGTAAATGAAAAACGGTAAGCATGAAACTTCCTTTAAAAAAATAGCAAGTTTTATGAGTCAGTACTCTCAAGAGTTCGATTGCGGATACGATACACAAAGAAGAACAGTTTAAGGTTTTGATTGAATGATTATTAAGATAAAAATTTTATAGTCGTTTGCAATCTGTTGAAATTGTAGTCTATAAAAATTGCCTTCCCTTTAAACTATTTTTTTAAATTCTATGTTCCTTTTGACGTAAGTAAATAAGAGGGTATGTATGCTGATTTTTCGAAAAGTACCCTGATTTTTTACAGTAGATATATGCGGTAAGTAAACCAATAGAATTAATTAAACCTAAATGTCAACATGGAGTGGGGCGGTTTCAAAATGGCGTCCGATAGGAGTGAGGACGCGAGGGTAAACCTAACATTTTTGGTACACGCCGTGACGCGGGTGTACTTGTACACGTGTCCTTTTGGTAAATGTTCCTGGCTGGGGATCACCCCGCTGGTCATTTTCATCCCCTCGAGAAGGAATGGAGGACTTGCGGTGCGAAATGGATTTCGTGATAATTGCGAATCGCAATAATTTTTATATGTAATCATCGGAATTATTTGAATATGTTTGTTTTCTTCGGTAGATAGTCGTCGATGGTGGAATAAACTGAAACATCGTTCATTGATTGCATTATCATTTTGAACTAACTCAAGCATTAGCAACAGTTACAAAGATCCCGCTAGAAAATTAAAATTATTAATAGTAAGGGTAGTTCTTGGATAGGTGGACGTTCAAACTATGCCTGATTTGTAGGTGGGCAGCAACTCCCACCAGTACAACAACGATAGTTAGTAAGCACATACTAAGTTACACAAATGAAATACAAAAAAAGCAATGATGCTGAAAGTCTACTTGTTAAGGAATGTATTCATAAGGCATGGCAATCAAGGACGACTATAGGCACACATTTATTCATATACGTTCAATGACAGATTTTAGAATAAAATTGATATTTTAGTATTCGAAAATCTAAATATTAAATTTATATTAATAAAATTAAACTAAATTTAAAAACTGCCGAAAAATATGAATAAATTTAATGGAAAAATGTTTTTCATCGCTGTGCCATGAAAGGAAAAGGCAAACTTAGTGTGTAGGCGCAGAGGGATAGAGGGTTGAGTACTTACGACAGCCAGTGGTGGTGCAATAAAAATATTTACGCACGTGCAATAAATTGAATTGAACTCGGGTTGTGTTTGTCTAGGATCCCTGTCTGGAGACTAACAGGGTTAGAAAGTCTGGCAAATGTAACAATGTATAGTTTGCCTTTTATCAAGAGATACTGTAAGGTACGAATTCAGTATCTTGGTGATGCATCATATGGTTATAAAAGAAAGAAATGATTGCTTTTAAATATATCACAGCGCTCATGTTTTGATTACTTTGTTCATAGTTTTTTAAAATACAAATTACCGATTAATGTTAATATTGTCATTTAAAATACATCAGTTATAATTATCTATTTTTTTTAAAGAAATCATTTGTATACTAAAAGCTTTTAAAAATAAAGTAAATTGTCGTGGAACAATAAATAAATAAATGCTTTTATTTTTTAGCATAAACCACACTGCAATTTCGCAAGAGCACAGCAAAAATCTAACGGAAATTAGGTTAGGTTAAGTAACTTATTTTAAGGAGTTTTTTTTACGGGTTTTAAGTATTTTTTACACTCAGTTTTTACCCAGGCTGTATGATGTCCCAAACCGTATTCAAGATACATTTAAACTTCACTGATTTTTTTAAAGAGTTTGTTTGATAAAGCAAAATTCTACAAATTATGTCTATAAAGAACTCATAAAATCATTTTCTTCAAATTACAGTATAACTTGATCCCTCATTAACGATTAAATTAATCAAATTTAAGCGTCAAGATGTTGAGATCGTTTCGGAGCAGGAGGTTGTGGTCAAAATCCCACAGCTGCAGGATTTAAAAAAACCAAAAGATGCATATACTCCATTTATGGAGTAGGCATCGTCACACCATTGAGATACATACATTCTACTTTCGAAGCGAACATGGTAAAAAAAATAATTAAATTGATGAATGAAAAGTCTTACCCGTACTGACATGATTTTCTATGAATTTAGGTCACAATAGAAGTTTGTTAACCCTAAAATGAACGAAATATAAAAATAAAAAACAAATTCAATCTATTAAAGTTGTTGCCAATATAAAATTCGATCAAACGATGAATTAGGGGAACCATCACAGGGGGTCTATTGTATGCCCGACGTCATGGCGATGAAAAGAACTTTTCCATAATGGTTGTATAGTAGGAAATAGTAAAAAGAAACGCTTTCAAATAGGAGAACGATCGATTTGGTAACCTCAATAGGCATCCAGTGAAAGATTTTTCATACATTTATATTAAATAAGTTTGAAAAAAAATCACTCTGATTCTCTGTAGTATATTTTCACTATTAGTTATTAAATATTTTAATTACTTCGTGTTGAAACGAATAGAGTGTAGATTTTCAGATATCTTTTATGTACTTGGTTTTTGACGCAAAATCGTTCAGTTTGGGCGGGCCCGAAACGCTCTGAATTGAACATCGAAGGTCCAAATCTACTAGGTGTTTATGAATGTCACATACATGTTTTAATTCGTGCTTAACCGGCACGGCTTAAATAGAATAGTTTTGGCAAGTGGATAAATACTAACTATTGTACAATTTATCGGTACAAATATATGTCAAAATTTAGGGTTAATTAGGATTAAGTTTAATGAAATGGTAATTATGTTTCTCGATATTCAATCTAAATAGAGAATACTTTTTTAAGCCATGTTCACTCCTAATGTGGAGTAAATAGATTTACAGTGTGAAGACATCCAATTCGAAAGTGGATTATATGAATCTTTGCGATATGTAGACATGTCTTGACAGATTATTTCCGACAGATTTACAGATGTCTTCCCCGGTAGCGTAGAGGTTAGCCTGCGTGCTTCACAATGCGGGGAATGCGAGATCGATTTCCACATCGGTTAGATTTTTGAAAATCTAAAAAATACAGAACTAGATGCCTATTGGGTTGAGCAATTGTCTGACAAGCAATTCTCGTGAAAAATAATCTGTTAAGACATACATGTCTTTAATACGTTTTTCTAATGGTAAATAAACTAGATTTCGATAAATTCGCCTTGTCATCCTACATATCCAATATGTGTGAATAAAATACTTTCATTGGTGTGTAAAAATTACACATGTGTGTATATTTTAATATATTATACAGTTGGGCAGCCGATTGCTACTTTAAAGTATTAAATCTTCTAAGTGTAACAAAGTGAAAATGAGACACAAGTATTTGTATGTGTGCAGCCAATAACTATAAATCGTGAACACATAGATAGACATAGTATATAAGTCTATTGTCTCAAGTGTATACTAAGATATGAGATAAATTATATACAAGAACTAATAAATAATAAGAGTTTTTTTTCTTTGTGAGACAATGGACTACAAAAAACGGATATCTAATAAATAAATACATGTCAAAATTAATGAGTATCGATAAATGAAAGAGTATTGAACTCAAAGTCTGAAACAATACTTCAATAATTATCATCATTAGTATCTGATTATCAGTTTGGACGAATGTATCTAATTTTTCGCATTATTTCGTTCGGACTTTTTAAAGATGTCTGAAGGATTTTTCCTCTCTGACAACTCCAATTGCCTGTCTTGAGTCTTTCACTCTCACGACATCTCTCTGTCCACAACTCTCCCCCTCCAATCGGTTAAACTTATCCTCCCAACTTCCCAAGAATGACCCAGAGGTAGAGTACCAGCTGAAGTTTCTTAATACGTTCCTCACTTAAGTATTTCCGTTGCAATAAATCGCTGGAAATTAAGCCAGCATCTTAAATAAGTGTCAAGCAAAAACAATAGGACGAAAATACTATTAAATTAAATAAAATAGCCATGTGTGTAATTTACTTATATATCTATCTAAATCGACATACTTTAAAAGTCTTATAATCATAATTTATTTATGCAACGCTTCTTAAGTTTTTAATAAATACAAATAAATATGAAATATAACGTAAAGTTGGGGACCAAGCTTACAAATGTTTGTATGTACGCCTATAGGCATTTTCAACACTGAATAAATTAACCAGCTTCACATCGAATAACGTGGATCAACCCATCTAAGTTATCTCATCCTCAAGATATTTATTATCTTTTGTTAAAATCATTAAATACATCATCTGTGATCTTACGTTATTTTATTGAAAAATAAAAAACACGAAATTATGTATAATATATTATTTTGTTACCCGTATATCGCTGTATATTTTATGATTGAAAATACTTGACTGATTTTCTAACTAGTAATAGATTAATTATTAATTATAGGCGGATAATTAATATTACTTTATATTAATAAGTATGTTATCCAGGGTCTTGATAGATAGATGTCTATAAATGACTTTTTTTTCGTATTTAGAAAATTAAATAAAATTTACGATGGTCTTTCAACTTTATCTAAGCCTGAAAATAATTACTAATTTTAATTCCATCATGCGGAAATTACGGATTATTAATTTTTATATATACTTAATACCCTATTTTAACACACACATTTAACAGTTAATACTTTAACTTTTGTTTATTTATTTTTTAACTGTTATAAATACGATATTGCAATAATATAATAACCAAGCATTAACTTTATATGATATATAAAAGGTAAAATGAACTTGGAAACCGATGCTTGCGTTGAATACTACGTCGAAAACGAGCACCGCAGAAATAGACGAAACACTTGTCAAAGAAAAATAGTTCAACACATGGAAAGTTAAATAAGAACCGATTCTATAAATGTCATTGCATTATTTACCAATGATAATAAACTTATAATGTAATTTAGGTTAATCGGCCTTTGTAATATGTAGATGATAATTTCTGATAGTCGTATCGGAATGTTCAGATTCCATTTAATTTATAATGGGTAAAATTCGTTTTATATTTTTGGTAAATGAACATAAAAAAGTTTAATAATTCTATCAATAAATAATTTAAAGTAGGATTTGAGGTTCCCTGTTTGTAGCTGCATTATGCAATGAAACATTATATCCGTTTAAAATGGACCAAAACCATAAAACGATACAGTATAACAAAATGAAGATTTCTTAACAAATCACAAGCAGTCGTCACAGGTCGAGTTGCGAGCGGTTATCGAATGTCACATGCTAATTCATGTTAATTTTTTCACAAAAAACGGTGAAGCAAACAGTGATTAAGTCAATTTAAAACACGCTCAAAAATACGATAAAAATTCCAAGTCCACGAATTCAAAGTTCACGCGATTTCAAATAATAATAATATGAACAGAATATTTTATAAACTTAACTGAAAAAAAATACTGTCAATGCCAAGTACTCGATGTACATTTGAGCTAGTAAATAACATATTAACAACGCCGCTAGTTTATACTTGGAAGGGTGACCGCCAGTATCGTGCGGAGGACCATGGAATATAAACAGAGGTTTCCTTTTGTGGGCTCTGTAGAATGGGTAGATAAAATAATTATGGCTCTAGGAGCCGGTAGTTTAAATAATTTTACCACAGTAAAAAAGATCTCAACTTTGTTGTTTCGATTAAAAAATATTGATAATATTTCTTTATCATGGTGACACCGTCAATGTTTCATATACCCAAATTTCTGATATATTTACTGATTTGAATGACGAAATTTCTTTGTAATATGATCGTCTCTGGT
This sequence comes from Rhyacophila evoluta, assembly GCA_022683975.1. Taxonomy (NCBI): domain Eukaryota; kingdom Metazoa; phylum Arthropoda; class Insecta; order Trichoptera; family Rhyacophilidae; genus Rhyacophila; species Rhyacophila evoluta. Next base: position 20,861 of record JAGVSQ010003583.1, read on the forward strand.
CATAGGCTTAGGAAAATGCAATTTTTACCTTATTTGGGCAATGAAAAAAATTTGATTAATCATAAATTGGGCTCGAACTTGTTTTATGTGATGAAAAACATTTATGACATCTCTGATGCGGCGGGGTGCTTCTTCAATTTTTGACGCCAAACAAATCGTTGACATAGCTGTGCTTTCCATAGAATGACGTACAAAAGATTTAGAATAAAAGAATCGCTGAAAAAGTACCTGGCCAGTAGCCATTGCCACCTTGAATTGTAAAGATAAAAATGTTATTATTTGGTCACAAAAAATTAAGAAATTACAATGTTCCAGAAAACTGATCTTCTCATTATTCATTTGCATTTAATTCTAAAATTATTTAATTTCGAATTTTATTCTTACCCTGCAC
>JAGVSQ010003584.1:0-21248 GCA_022683975.1 Rhyacophila evoluta
TGTCTAGATCCATATGCTCCAATTTGGGAGCGAACATGGTATAAAAAAAAAAAAATATAACCAAATATAAAACGTCCAATACTAAAATTAAATGACAGACTGGAATAATCGATGCTTTGAAATAGGTCTTATACTTAATAAATATGGCGTGGGTACTTCTATAATTTCAGATATAAAATAATTAATTTAAAATTTTCTGCAGCTTTCTTTAATCAAAAATCAATACATAATTTAAAATTTTACAAAACAATTATCACCGCTATGTACTTACTCTATGTATTTAAATTTGTAATGGGAACCTGCAAACCAATTCAATAAAAAAATATGTCCGATACTAAAAATATATAATATTTCTTCCCTGTCTCGATTATCTGATTTTTTTTCTATTGCTATCCGGACTATCTTAATCCCCATTTTATCTGGATTATAAAAGTTCTACTAAACTCAAATTTATATCAGAGACTCAGAAACATCTTGATTATGTTGTTAACAACTTACAATACAGATATATTGATAAAACTAGATTTGAAACCGCTACATTATTTTATAGAATATACCAAGCTCTATTTTACACGATTTCAGATCAACACGGTTGTACATCGCTCACTTTTTTGTATTTAAAATCAGTAAAACCGAAAATTTGAAAAGGAATATTGCTTTGGATATCTCAAGTGATGACAGCAATGCCATACCAAATGTACCATAAGCGAGTTCGTATATTGCCTGATTTTTGTTACGAACCAATTTAATATTTAAAATATGATAAGTGTTTTATAATGATCAGACGATTTAAAAACCCGCTAACTTACAGACTGGACTACTGACGTGCATGTGTATTTTTATGTTTAAACATTAAATAATTCATTCCTTTGTCCACTTCATATTAAAACACATTGATGAAATCATATTTTATCTTTTAAATGGTATCAAAACCATTACAATGATCAGCTTTTTATGAATTGTTTAGTTTTCTTTCACTTACCATATCTCCATGCTCACTATGGAGATGTATGTTTTAGCATAATAAATGTGAAGTGTTTATAAGTTACCTTGAATAGCTTAATGATACAATTTACATCATTCCTATTCTAGTTTATTTTCTCGGTATTTTATTTTCATACATTTCCGTTCATTTAGAGAGATATAAAATTATAAATATTTAGGAACTCATTGCGTGAATGTAGTGAAGTTATTACGGTTTTAACTTTAAAATATTCATTGCGATATTTATGCAGTGACATAATTCTTCAATGTTTTATAGAGGACAAAGTAAAATTATTACCAACTTTTTTGCAACCTGACGATAACGAGAGGTTATCAGTGAAAAAGCCAATTTTTCTCAGTTTTATCTTATGCATGCTAGTATAACTGATAACGCTTTATAAAAATTATAATAGTGATGGGAAAACAGTTATATCATAATAATTATAGTTATTTCTTGGTAGTTCTGCTGGTAAGCGAACTCGATTGGACGCTAGAAGTCACGGTGTTCCCATGGCTAAAAAACCATCATAAAATGAAATTTCGCAAAGTAACGTATCTTCTACCAGTATATGTCTACATAAACTGCCATATTAAGCAAGACAGACCTATCTCAAAAATCTTAACATTTGGCTAGTGATTATTTAGTTGTAGTTTAGCCAATAAATATATATATGTAGACTAAACTATATATAGACTTTCAAATAATAATCAATATAAATATATATATTTTTACGAATAGTTTTGTTTTTGATTCTTAAGAGCAGTAGACAGCGTACGACATAATAAGAGGAATGACGTCAAATTGTCTCAAAACCAGATTCTCAAGCGGACTGATGAAAATATTGCCGATGTGAAATTACATTGAAAATCTAGCCTTATAGAAGTTTTTGGAATAATCACCATTGCACAAAAAGATTAAATTATTATAAATTTAAAATTATGGATATAATGAATGTAGAAGTTAAAGTTCAATATTTATAGTTATATAAAATAGTTTATATAATAGTTAAATATAATATTATAACATAAAGGCTAGTCACTTAATCAGTAGTCACAAACGAATAACGAACATAATCAGTCTTATATATATTTCTCATTGTCATATTTCATAATGTGTACGTGTACCATGTATTGTAAAATATATTAATTCCAAAATTATAGTGAGAATTACATGAAATGCAAAAGCAATGCAGTTGTAAGTTATGATAATATGATTACTTGCAGCTACTATGCCTTTTTTTCTTTCCACATTCTATATGGTTGCGATTTGTTTGTGATTAGGTCAAGTCATTCAATGACACTAACATATTTTTGATAAATACACACATAAAAATATAAAAGATGTAATATAATTTAATAATTATACTGAAAACATACAATTTTATATACCACAACCTTATCAAAATACAATGTTCGTTATAAACATTTTTTATATTAATTTAATATCTTTTTTTAAAAAAGGTTTTCTCAAATACTGAACGTTGTTTTTAAATTTCATACAGAGAAATATTACTAAACTATAAATAAGTTATTTATTCACCAGAAGAAAGAAGTTTATGGTTTTTTGTTTGCAGTTCAGGATATAAGACTCCGTTTGTTTATATAGTGAAATTAGAATGTAGTTTTACAAAAAATGCTAATCAAGAAAGAACTTTTATCGTTAGCGTAACAGGCATCTATAAAATAATTACATATTTGTTGTATTTGTTAATAACCCAGATTATCACTGTATTGATGAAGATTATTTTGAAATCGATCAAACTCGGGACTTAGTAACCAATTATCACAACAAGATAAAATAACTATTTTGATTAAAAAACAATTTTCGGCAAAAAAGTTCTCATATTGAATATGGATAGATTTCGGCTTAAAATAATTTACTAGATATTAATAATCTCAAACAATCTATTCAATAAATTTATAAATAGACTGGTGACATATTTATTTTTTCTATTATCACCCATTACGTTTCTAAATCAACTATATGAGCAAATATCGCAGCGTAATAAAGGTGAAACGGTATTTAAAGTGCCGGCTTACTGGCATTTTTTTCCAACTCTTTCCTTTCTAATAGTTGATTGAAATTGAACTATTGTTTCTTTTTTTCTTAACAAAAACATTTTAACATATTTATACGAGATGACTATGAATGGTCGTATGAATTAGGATTATAATTTTCTCATAGATTCCAAGCCTTGTAAAAATATCGATTCATACACACTGTTTTTATTATAAAATAAAATCATTTATAAAAATCCCATCTCTAGACTCCGAAGGTCTATCTCGAGTAAATTTTTAAAACGAATAGATAAATGCATTTGCCGTATCAAAATCAAACATCTGCATGTAATAATCATACCATATTAAACATTAATATTATCTAAGAATGCATTATTTCAGGCGATATTCGCTTGCATCGATTATTGACATTTAGGTAATCTTTGAAATGTGCAATGGAAAAGTTCCCATTTTTTCCCCTAGATAAAACATTTTCTACATTTTATATTCGCAGTTTTATTAATTTCGGCGCAGTGCGGTTTACATTTTTTCGTATAATAGACGTGGTTTTAAATAAAAAAGCTTTTTTTAATATTTTTGGTGTACAGTTAAAATAAAAATGTAGTTATTTAAAATAAACTTTTTAAGTGAATATATATTTTTTTCAAAAACATTTTAAATAACACACTGGAATTCGCCATGGGCACGTGATGGAAATTTTTCATTTCCATCAAGCCATTTTGATTTCTGAATAATAAATACCAAGTAAGTAACTTGCCTATTAGATTGAGTAATTGTCTGACAAACAATTCTCGTAAAAAAATAATCTGTCAAGGTATAAAACATGGTATAAAAAAAAAAAAAGTAAGTAAGTGTACAAATGATTATTTCACATAAAAATACTATCCGCCGAAAACGATTTATTTACATTACATTATAATAATCAATTAGATTTGTTAGTTTGTCCACATGAATGGGTGATATATATTTAGCAATATACGAGTACACGTCATGTTTTATATAGCTTTAAGGTATTATTACGTAATGCCAAATAGATTCCGCCATTTTTTTGATACTCCATATATTATGAGCGTCCATAATTTTTTCCTTACAATAAAATATATTGTGTCATTATATCATGTGTATTTTTTATTTAATAATAGTTATTATGGAAGACATGTTTTTTATGTATTTTATCAATTAGCCATTTTTGTATACATAAAGTTTAATAAACTGTTTCAAATTTCAAACAATTTTGCCCAAATTAAGTCTTCATAATAATTTAGTATATATAGTTGAAATACATTGTTGTTGAGTGTAAGATCACAATACTTCACGGATATTACTTTTATCGATATTTTTTTATGATATCATTATCAAGACTTTGCTAATTTAGCTAATGACATTAATTTATTATCATCCCCATTTACCTTCCAAATAATAATATGATATAGGTGTTATGTAAAATTTATTTTATATTTATATCAAAATTGAGCACCTATTTTATATTAAGTCGCTATTCAATCGCAGACGCAAACCCTTAGCCATCACCATGTTCAACCCTTAACGGAAGGGTTGCGCGTCCGTGATATATCATAACCAAATATTTTAGATAAAAAAATATTTCCAAATTCAAAATTATTTTTTTAATTTATCAAACCAAAAATTATTACATTGTAATAAATTAAAAAATTTATTTATTTAAAAAAAAATATTAATCTACATATGTTGCGCTTATACTACTTGTCAATAGATGGCAGTGAATTAAAATATATAATTATAATCAAGTTGAAAAGCTTGACCTATAAATAATATTGGATATTTTCTAGGTTAATGGTATCCAATAAGACTCTACTAATGCGTTTGCAGCTTAGCTGTAACCTTTTTTTTTATTTCTCACAAAACATGAAAATATATTATGCCTGCGTAGACACATTGATTATTTTATTACTTGGCTATATATAAAGCTAGGAACTGAATTATGGATATTCAAATTAAATATTTTAGCAATATTAGGTAGTTATCGCAAAACTGAATAAATAATTTTACATTAATGAAAATAGTGTTTATACTTTTGTGTAATGAAAGGTCATATATTTCCATAAATTAATATCTTAATAAACAATTTCCATTTCAGATTTAACGTACGGCTTTCATATATATAGGAAGTAATGCCACAAATTTTCCAAGAAGGTATATTATAAACTATTAATTTGGTCGTTATTTTGGTTGTCAGAATAAAAAAACAACGGATTCTAACTTTGGGTCCCCATTTTAGAAGAAAAACTGTTTTTATTATTTACACGTTTACAACACCACGAAGAACCCATGTAACTAACTGTGGTTGAGTAACAATACCATCTCTTATAATTTGAATATAATTATCTCTCCTTCCCATATCGTATATATTACGTTCACTATTACAATCAATAATCGATCGGTTGTTACGTAGGAAATTTAATAGCGAATGTAAGTTATCTATAATATGCAAAAAACTATGTGATTTTTATAACAAACGCACCCATTATACTACTAAGTACTTTAAATTACTTACTTAAATTCACTGAACAATTAATTATATCGTAGATTGTGTTATAGACAGTTAGTTTGTTTTATACTATGCTTTCATTGCTCTAACTAATTAAATGGACAGTAAAATAGACGGTTGTGAAAAATGTGGATTCATTGCTTACTAAACTTATATGGTCAACTTGACCACCATCTACCAGCCCCGTCCTTACGCCTGGTTTTAATCACAAGTACTCCGGAGTTCTGATATCGAGAATCGGTTCACTTTATTCGATATATCATAAATGCTCCGGAAGTAACTACAAACTACCCAAGACTTGTGACGTTCTCAACTGTTCTGTAGTTTTAAAAATAATAAATATGTAGAATATCGACTTTGGAAAGAAAAATTATTTGTCTATACGTATAATATTTAATTGTATTTTATTAGTTATAATACTATAAAAAAAAATAACTGTTTATGTATATAACTAACTCTTTAACTGCCAGTTGCGATGTATATGATCTAGCCCTGTACGGCAGTATTTTTGAGATATTAAAACATGCAAGAAAAATAATTTCACTTTCACTCGCGTATGTTTGGTGTGTCCTCGCATCATATGTATCATGCGTTTGCATTAATGAATTAATGAGTTTATGTCGAAACCATTTTTCATGTCTAGAATATTGTACGTTTAGTAAGAAAAATCTTCCCTACTCACCGGTGAGTCAATGACATTCATACGGTTAATGACCTAAAGGTTAGGTTAGGCTAGATTCAAATACCATAATAAAAGTCCAAAACTCGATTGAATGAAAATTTGGCCAATGACTAATTCTCGTGTAAAAATTCTGGCAAAATAAATTTTACATTGTGGTGATCGATATACTTTATTTATTGAAGGATAATTTTTACATCTTGAAGATCTATCTACGTGCTTCATAGTTGTAGGAGATATGTTAAAATAAAAATAATAACAGTAGTATATATAATTAATATAATTTTTAAATTCTATTTTAAATGTTCTTCTATTCTGAGAAAAAACAGAAATCCGTTTTAATACCGGAAGTGTCAAAAACTCTAGTCAAAAAACGGGCATGCGAGTGGAAAAGAGGCGGTGGAGGAGGGTGGGGGAGGTTTTCCAAAATGAAATAAAATTAATTATCCGGCATTGAAAAAAGACATTCTAGATGGAAATGGTTGAAAAAAGAGACACGGTGTTTTATTTGTTGAGCCGTTTTAATTAAAATTGTCACGCACAATTTTTATACAACGGAAGGGGAGTGTGAGGTGGGGGCGGAAAAAAGCGAAGACTGGAAAAGAAGAAATCCATTTAGTGGAAACTTTTAAGGGGACACTGGGTAAACAACCCTATGACCCGAATTCGAGGAGACAAGACATTTTTCTTTTTTATCTTTGATCATAGAAAGGAATATTAGGTGGACTTCTAGGTAAATTATAACAACCACTTATACGTGATAAATTATTCTTAGTGGTGTTTCAAAAATAAAAATAGTTCTCTTAAAATAATTTAATAATACACATTTATAAATTTAATTACGTGAAATATTAATTTATACTGTCTGATATTTTTACAGAAAAGTTAGTATTTCTAGACATTTTTTCATTCAAATCATTATTTCAATTTGGTTACAATATTTATTTGAAACAGACTTTTGACACAAAAGTCTCCTAATTGTTCAACTCGTTAGCTATCTAGTCACATATAATTTGGACTTTTAAAAAAACAGCAGATTTGGAGAAATTCTGACAAGAATCTTTACATTTTCTATAGCCGTTCAGTGGACGTATTCATCTTTTGAAAATGCCTATCGATTGTGGAAAGGAAAAAGAACGTAACCCACAAAGATAAAAATTTACAACAGCGACAAAAAACGTATACTTTATGATTTTGAGCCAAAGTCAAAATACGAAATAGACACAAACTTGAAGTGCCTGAAGACTAAAACTTAGAGCGTGTATTAAGTTGTATATATTGTGATTATTGAAATAAAGCCATTTTGTAAAAAACTGAGTTTTACTTCCATTTTTCATTCGATAGTCGATATGTTCTATTGTATATATAATCAGGAAGAATAAGTCAGCACCTTTCTAAATATATGCTGATAAATGACATTAAAGTTTTACTGTAATTTAATATGATGGATTAATAGTTGAGAAAACTTATTTATTATATAATATAAGATTACCTGGTAGATGTCTGTGTTAATTACCTTACAATTATCTATCGCTATTGAAGGTAAGCTGAGTAGTAATAATACATAGTAATAGATAGTTTTATCGTATTTTTTAAATTTATTTATTATCAGTCTTGTCATTACACTGCTCGATGAAGATTTTTTCTCTAACTCATTGAATATTTCTGGACCAGTAGTACGTTACTAATATTTTTCGATATTGATAATGTCATCAATCTAAATACATTTAGGACTATCCTTTATCCAATTTCAACTACTCAGATTTCACTTACTATACGGCGGCTATTTAAGGATGGTAATCATTTCACATCGAAACATAAAATGGTTGAATTCTTATGCCAATATTATGCAATTTAGTTTATTATTATTAAAATTAATTTAATAAAAAAAAAATGCATTAACGATATATACTTATTGTTTATGTAAAGATGATTTATTTTAAACGTGAAACCATACTTACTCATTAATCAATAGAAAACTAAATAAAATAATATAACATTACAAAAAATTTGTGCAAAAAAGAACAGATTGATTTAAGTGTAGTAACATCACAAAGACACATTAAATGAATTTCGTTCTTCCTATGACTCTGGCTGAGTTTTGGTTAAGTTCTAAAGGTTTTGTATAAATAATATTGTTGAGTGAATGCATGTTAATATGTTTACAAGCTTGACATGAATTTTGAGTTTCTTATATATTCAATTATTATACTATCTCTGTTTCTAAAATTTATTTATTGCACTATTTTTTTATATGCAATTTATAAAATTTATTTGAAATCAATATCATTACTATTATGTGCAGTAAACAAGCTAATTTTTTAATTGAGCTGCATAGAAATGCCTTCATACGGACGTACATATAATACTTGTATAATGAATTTTACTCACTTTAGCCGGCACGGTAATACATAGGTAAGCTCGTGCGCTCGGCATCGGAGCTAATGGACTCAAATCTACTAACTACGTCGAGTTTTTTTTTCAATTAGTTTCATTTAAGATCAGCGTCTACGTCGTACAACTTCATAGTATCCATATTTGAAGACGACATGGTGATAGAAAGCAGATAAAATGTAGCGATAAAATTAAATGTATTGTGGATGATATGTGTAACAAATGTTATTCTTCGAATTAAAAAATACATCCTGAATACTTACCCCTTTTCTAGAGTAAAGGATGACAAAACGTCTAAATGACAAAAGATTTCTAGCCAACAAAGAAAAGACACCATAGTATAAAAATATGCATATGATTAATAACAGTTTAAAAAATACAAGCAATCAGACAATAGAATTTCCATTTCCGAGCAGATGTTTCGAGAACCAGGTACGCGGACCACGTGACCGTAATGGGGTCAGACAATGGACTCGTTTTTTTTTTATTTTGGGTTTCAACTGAAAGGGTCATCGGACAATGGGGTCAAAAATTGGGACGCATTTCAAATTGCGATTGCGCGTGGCGAAAAAAATGAATGCAAGTATTTACGAATTAATGATAACAAAACGTCGTTATATTTTATGCTAAGCTAATGTATTTTAAATAAATTACATTCCTCACATATAAAACATCTGCTTATCTATGAATATTAGACATTTCATTTTTCTTTAAATAAACTAAATTTATTAATTAATATTGAATGTTAATCGACGCATATGTAAGAACCATATTTAATTCGATTTAAATGTCTTTATACCGTGTTGTCCTGTAAAATAACGCATGTGCATATTTACAGCTTAGAGACTAAATTTCACAATTTTTCTTAAAGAATTAGTTATCATCCAATAGTTCAACTTTTTGGCCATATGTCACCGAAGCGACATTATTCAAAGAGTTTCGGAAAACATATATAAAAAATATAACCAATCTTAATTTTCTATCACTTTAATTGTAAATTTTCGCAGGCGTGTACCTCATAACACAAGTCTTAAATTATAGTCCTCAGTATTTGGATGAAAAAAATCCAAACATGTTTGAAAACTTGAGGATAAAAACAAATACCCTTATCTTGCAAAGAAAAATAATATGTAAGCTATTTATGTTTTTTACACGGTTAATAATGGTTGTTACCTTTGGAGAATTATAAATTGCAATTTCAGTTACAGATAAAATCATAGAACTTAGTGTGAAAGTTCAAATCAAGATTTTATATATCTATATTGAATAACAGCCAGTCACTTGGATTATAGAAAATATCTGTTCTTTAAAGTCTATAGAAATACTCATTAAAATAATTTTATTTGTGAAGCCATTCACAAATGTACGAACCATTTTGATCGTTAACTTAATTAAAATTATAAATTATCACAAAACAGCTTTTCATTCATTCTACGTACCTACTTATTTATAATACGTACATTTTGAAGTGTGTCGACTATGGAAAGGAAAAAGGACCTAACCTTCAGTTTTTGAAAAATAGCTATTTTTGATGATCTCAATGTATTCAATTTTATACACATTTTTTTCAAAACGATATAAGCTTCAAATACCAAAATAGTGTCTTATATAACTTTTAAAATAGAAAAAAGATGGCTTGTCAAAATTTCGACCAGGAAAAAAGCCTTCCACCACGTCTATTTTTTTAGTAAAATAATATCAGATTTGGTGAATAAAATACTAGTTTTGATGTTCGTGCACTTTTACCCATAATTGTTGAATATAAGTATTTTGTGCCTCAATTTGGTCTGTGTGGTTTACGTTCTTTTTTATTTTCCACAGTCAATGTATTATTTTGTATCAACACCATACGCACTGTAAATTAATGACAGTTAGAACTTAATTGAGATGTAAACAAAGATCAAAAAACAACGTGACCATATTACTGGTTCAATTATTTTAAGGTTGATAATACTATTAATGTAAGAAAAGATTCAAGGATATGCTGAACTTTTTATACATGCCATAGCATTACGTTTACTTGGTAAACATTTGATTATGATACCGAAAAATATCTCACTGAACATATTTTTGGTAGAAAATTTTCTCAAATATGTTTGTAACAGTAAAAAAAATTAATAACTATATACATTTATGATCGATTAATACATATTCATATTGATTTAGAAACAAATTCTAGCGGTTGATTAAAAAAGTAATTCTGTATAACTCTGAAATTTAAATTTTACCTTATAGTCTCTTAAGCGTGCCACCAATGAATATCATTTTATCTTCATATTTACCAAAAGTACACACCTTCTACGATAGCCTTGATGAGATTTTATAAAAAAAATCAAATTTCAATTTCGGTCTTTCTCTATATTTTTTGAAATTTTTTTCAGTTTTTTTTGGAAAAGAAATAAAAACATGTCCGTTACGTAAATAATTTCTTTATTTGATAATATTTGAAATAGGTAACAGATGATTTTTTAAACAAATTGGTTAAATAAATAATAAATATTTTATTTATATCTACTTAAAAACAATTAATAGTGAGGATGCAAACCCTTTCATTTTCTTATTTGCATTTCCAATTTCCAGTATCGGTAAGTACACATAAAATATACGCTTGCAATGATTTTCATCTACCCTCCGATAGGGGTATGTATAACTGAGTAAAATATTTTCAATAAAATTAAAAATCTGTTTAATCATACAATTTAAGATTAACAAGTTTTATTAATATTATCAGACATAAATAAATACATTATTCAGAATAGATTTTTCACGTTTATGTGACAATATGTTCGACATTATGGAAATTAAAAATGACTATTGAGGATATTAAGTTTTAATATTTTTAAAATTTTAAAATTAAATAAATATAAAAAATAATAACCTTACCTTCTATGGTATTTTAAACGAGTAACGCTGTTTTTTTGTAACACGAAAATAAAATATGCAAATATACGGCTTTAATTAAGTAATTACTTGATGTTTTTTTGTTCATAAAACTATGATACAGTCAGTTATTTAAATCTGTATTTATTCATATAATTTTTATAAATACTCTTTATCAAAAAACATTTAAAACGAAAAACGTTATTTTAACCATACAATTTTAATTCTTAAATTGAAAACTAAAAGAATAAATAATACGAGCTTACTAAATTTCACATCCTTCTTAAAAAAAACTTAATTCAACCCCAAACAAAAGTATAAAGGCGGTATTAAAAGAAAAATTCCATCCCTCCCTTAAAAAAACAAGAAAAAAATCATAATGTTCGAGGGCGTATCTTTTTAAAAAACTATCAGAAAAGAGAAAACAGAATATTGCACACCGTGAGTGCGAAAGGGATAAATTCATTTGTATACGTGCTTATAGAAAAAAGCTAAAGAAAAAAAATTGCAAGGGCTGGCCTATTCTTTCCAATTCGTAATATTTAATGATATCGTATGGAGAAAAAATGTATTCACACATTTGTCTCTCTCCAGCACCCTTTCATGCAACCCCTGGTTAAGCTAAGGCGAATGCGCAGAAAAGAGACAGACTTTGTTTTGAAAGTGCTGTTTTTTATTCCGGTAGAAGGGGAATGAAGACTGACAAAAAATATTTTAGAATATTATTTTCTCATAAAAATAAACTAAATTTCATAATTTGAAAAATTGTCTGTGATAGGAAATTTCTCAAAACTTTTGCACTGTTTTACATTAATTATTCTCTACTCGTATTTTTCATATGCGTGGCATTATAGTATTCATGTATATTTTTTTGTATTTATTATATGTCAACGAGGTAGTTGTTGCTTACAAAATCTTCAATTTACAAATAATTTTAAGTTTGACAACGTGTTTTTTTTTTGTTTGCTTATTAACATGACTAAATAATCTTCTAATGATGGATTTAAGATTTAATTTTTATTTTGTTCTCTATTTCTATATATTTCGGTAATTTTTAAAAACTATTTGAATTCTTTTACTCATAATTTTGAACATTTATATAAATTAATTAAGCTTAACGTCAGATTTCAAAAAAAATCTTTCCAGTTATTTTACTTCAAGTTTGTTTTTAAAAGTTAATTTTTAAAAGTGATTTTTATTTTCACCGAATAATTGGAAATATTTTAGAACAAACAATGTGCATATGTATTTCATTTAATTTTATATGTATCTATGTGGCACTTTACTATTTAAAACTAAATTGATAAAATTTTCAATGTTGGAATAATACGGTTTTTCGTAGTAAAATTACTGTCACAAATCCGCAAAAAGCTCGATCAAATAAATATTATTTAACTTTCTAAAACTTCAAATCACAATACGTTAGATTATTTTGTTTTCGTAGTTTTAATGAGTTTTTTTTAGTAAGAAATTTGATAATTTAAAAAAGTGTATCAATCAATGCCTTTTGTCATACGCGTGCGAGCTATCGAAATGATATGTCGACCATTCGTGGTCAAAGCCTTGCAGTGGAGTGAGCCTCTACGCCGAAAGAGGGTCCATCTCAGGCGGCGAAGAAAAGCAGCGGCATTTTTCCTCACCGTAGCTAGCTGAAGGGGGTGGGTTCCGCACGCAGGCGCCGTGGACGGGGCGCCAAGTCCTTCGACGTCTAAGAGGCGTCGCTTTGCGCGCGGGAAAAAACCGCGGTACGCGTCGCTTCGTCCCTGTCTAGCGGGTTCCCCTCTCCTCGCCCCGCGGCGTCTTACATCACGGCACAGTGGCATGACGGTAGTGCGCCAAGACGTCGGCGTCTCTAGACGTCTCCTCGCGGCATCTTAGACACCCCGTCTCTCTCCGAAACCGACGCTCGTGGACGTGTACCGCCAAGTTTTCCGGCCTAAGAAGTTAGTCGACGTCGAAACAGCCCACGAAGAAGGTGCGTCGTCTTTTCCGCCGACTTTGGCCTCGCGCAACGCGGAAAAACACTTTGCTCCTTAAGGCTTTTATGTTGATTCGCGCCAAATAATTTCCCAAGAATTTCCAAAATTTCTTGAGATTTGCGATTTTCTTAACTATTAAGAAAACCCCAAAGTTATTTCCGATCACTTGCACAATATTTTTTTTTATTTTTCCTATTATTTTACAGTGAAAACTTGAAGTGAATTTTCGGAGAAAATATGCAAAAACAAAGTGAAGTTATTAAAAATAAATTAAAAATGCAATTTTTAGAACGGGGCTAAAAATTGTTAAAACCTTTTTGTAACTTCTTCAAAGTACAAAATTTGAAATCCTAAACTATATAAAAAAAGTGATCACTTTAAACTTTAAAAAATATTGCAGTAATTTGCGTTTAATTCAATTTAAACTATTATAATAGAAATATTTTAGTTAGTTGCGATTTTTTATGTTAAATTTAATATATTTAAATGAAACCACTTAATTAAATATCAATAACAACAAATAATTTTTAAAAATTCTGCCAAATGCAACGTATAAAAAAACGTATGTTTTCGTTAATTTTTCTTTAAACAAACGTCTTTAAAATAAACAAAGATGTATTATTTTATTTTAGAATTCATCTGTAAAAATATTTGTCGTATTTTAAAATATGAAAATTCCGCAAAAATATTTTTACAAGTGGCGTGGTTTGTGTAAAACGACAAATAAAAATTCGTGGCACTTGGAATATTTTCACGATTTTCGAACATTTCACATTTGCTTAGCCGAGCTTACGTTCTCATAAGCACCCTTTTGTTTATAAACAATAGATTATTTAAACATTGAACATTCGATCGAGTCAAAGTGGAGCTTCTAACTGCTAAAGGGACAACCCATGTTCAATGACGATACAATCCAAGCCGGTGGATGTATGCGTGCTACGAGGCTAGCGTATACGTGCACGGGTGAATGTGTTGGTTTATATATGTGTTAGTTATCCACACACGTGCTCCTTGTCCGGTCGTATGAGTGTATAAGTGTGGGCTGGACATGTGATTATACGTACCTACTACCACATATGACCATGACATATGTCAAACACGATGACACAATATAATTATTATTTTCTATTGCATCGGATGCAACATTAAAAAAAGTTTCCACTTTTCAAAATTATACAAAAAAAACTGAACAATTCATCCTTAAAAACGTTTCACACAAAGCAAAGCTAAAAGCTTAACAAAAATGTATTTGATCCAAAGTGTTTATTTATGTTTTCAAAAATCATCTTCAAAACTACCATTGACTTAATTTATTTAATATTAATCGATTTCGTTAAATAATTAATCAATGTATAATATAAAGAAAACCTTACATTTAAATTTGTTATAAAATAATAAACGCTAATTTGTTGTTTCTAACAATAAAAAAACTTTTCAAGAAAATACATCAATGATAAGTGATACTATTTCAGAAATCAAAAAAGTTTATACGTCTTAAAAATATATTTGAAAGCGTTAAATTTTAATAACGTGTCGAAAAGCATATTTTCTTCGGGAAATTTTTCAATTTTTCACATAAATATAGTGAATAATTTATTTTAAAAATACATGCAAAATTGTCAGAAACAAAGTGTGTCTGTCCGCTTAGCTATGTTGAAATATCTAATTTAAATATTGTTTTTGATGAAATTCGTTATTATAATACATATTTTATCTTTGTTGCAGGTTTACTAGGATTTGAGAATATATCAAGCCATCACCAATAATATCAAGAGATTTCTGAAAATAATACATTGTGTTTTTGCAAATACATCAGCCGTCGAAAATTCAAGAATCATCGAATTGTACATTTATCCAACGTTTAATATAACTACTGTGTTCAAAATTCACTAAACGTTATTATTAAAATAAACGCAGAATTCAAGTGATATTAATAAGTGACAAAAGACAAACATTTTTATAATAATTTCTAAATTAAATTTCAAAAAATAATCTTTCGTGCAAATTTTCAAGTGTATGTAGTATTGAAATAAATTCTAAAATTTAAAAAAAAAGCTAGTGAAATCTAATTTGATTTAACATAAAAAAATAACATTTCTCTTGGCAAAATAAAATAAAATAATTATTTTATAATATATATGAATTGAAAATATTATGAAACAATAAAAGATTGATTTGCATGTTGCGACGGCAACTTGAAAGTCATATAAGCAAAGAACGCGAGGCTTTTTTGTGACAGTGCTGATTTCGAGGTTCGTATATATTTCATTGGAATTTCATCAGCTAATACAAAGAACTATAACTTATAAAAAATCAATTTATGATAATAATTCTGCAAAGATATACTTGAAAAAATCCGAAGTGGCGGAAACAAATCAAACGGAAGAGTCATCCGAAGAGGCGTCGAGAATTAACTATAAACGCCTGTACGATCAATTATCAAGCCTGGATTTCTCAAAGTTTAGTCAGGACTACCAGAGCCACACGGCATTCCCGAGGCTCCTCAACCAACCACCCGACGGTGCATCGTCGCACAATCCCTTAAACAGGATATTCAATCCACCTCCTGAAGAACCGCCTGGGTCTAATCCATTGGCAAGGCTGCTCGGGCAAAGTCCAGAAAACTTTGCAGGACAAAACCCTCTTCAAAGACTGTTCGCGCAAAACGCGGAGTTTTTAAACGGAACTGGGTTTCATAACCATCACCAAAGACCGGGAAGTAGGGAGAGTCACGGGGAACGGAAGTCTCCAAAGCAGGAATTTAAGCCGCAAACTCCTGACAACAGACAACAAGGGCCGCAGCCGCAGCAGCAGGAGAATCTGCCGCTGTGTCTGCAGACGGCCGTCAAGATTTTCCTCAACGCGGACATCTTGGCGCCGGCCAAAGTGGAGGAGGAGAGCTTTGTCGCCAACTGGTTGCAGAACTCTTTCAAGATCACGGCAGCAGCGGAAGGCGGGGGCGGGGGACAGAGCGGCGCGGGGGCGGGCCACAGTGCCCTGGACCTCCGCGCCGCACCGCTCTCCTTGCAGATCCCCAACCTCAATAATATGACAGGGGATGTGCAGCATCAGCGACAATTTAAGCCAAGTCCAGAATTCTGGCAACACAGCAGAGGACACTCGCCAGGACCTCAAGACATGGTGACTGCTCAACAACAGCATACTCCTAACCAGCAACAACTCACTCCTAACCAACAACAACATACTCCTAACCAGCAACAACATACCCCAAATCAACAACAGCAACAGATACCAGGAAGTCAACAACAATTAACTCCAAATCAACAACAACAGTTGACACCTAATCAGCAACAAATGTCGACTAGTCAACAACAATTGACGCCCGGCCAGCAACAATTGACTCCTAATCAACAACAGCTTACGCCTGGCCAGCAACAGCAGCATCAGCAGCAGTTGGTCCAAGGGCAACAGCAATTGTCATCTGGCCAGATGACTCCTGGAGCCGGTGCCATGTCTCAAATGCTGTCCGCGCCGCCTGACCACAAGATCATGACTGAAAAACTGGTAAACGAATTGCAGGTCAGTAATTTATTTATGTTTCAAAATGTGCTTGAAAATTTTCTTTAGGTTGCTTTTTTGTATGCATTTCTTGGTTGTTCCATTCTAATAATAATGCACAAAACTATTATTTAATTTATATTCATAGTTATCATTATTCATCTTTCAATAATCAATTTTAACATAAAACTAACTTCGGAGCCAATTTTTAAAGACTAAAAATAATATTCGTCAAATTAGTATTTTTCATGACTAAATATTTATTATTGTGGAAGTACAAACTTTACGGAAATAGTTTTCGCTGAAAAGTGTAATATTATTTAAACCGCGTTGAATTATTCCACTTTATTTAGTTTGGACGTAAAAATATTGAGGTATTTAAGCAATGTAGTGGCATATGCTTAAATTTTTAATAAACCGGTATGTGTTAGTTATGAAAATATACTCGTATTAGAAATCGTCGTTAAAATATTGAAAGTTTACATATCTATGATACTTAGAAATAATTATCAGTAAATTACTAAAAGGAAAAACGATAAAAATTATCACACGGATGATAAAAAGCCAAACAGGAAAAGGTTTCCTGTGGTTAGAAATAGTTCGTAAATATTTTTCGCACTTATGAAAAAATGCACTGCCTTCTTATCATAATATGTAATCATTATGTAATAATGGTTATAAGATAATATGTTATTAAATAATCTATCTATATCTGTACAATGTAATTTGTGCATACATAAAACTTTAGTTAAAAGTACACTTACATTCAATACACAACTTGTACATAGATCACATGCAAATCAAATTTCCAAATATATTTATGTTATCGTTCTAATAATGGGCATAAATCTGATTATATGTATATGTTTTCAAAAATGTAACTCAAAAGAAAAAAAATCTGTGATAATGTGACAATAACAAAACAACAATTCATAACCTTGCTTCTTATTTCTATAATTTGTATTTACTGTTACAACCAATTTCGTCATTTGAACATAATTATTTATCACCATATCGTATAGTACAACCTTAGTTATAGAAATTATCTTGCACCATATAATATAATACTTTATTAATTCCCAAATAACATTTTAAGTTATTTTTAAAGTGCATAAAATAACTTAGTTAAAATTAAAAATTCGCAAACGTTTTCGAAATAAAATTTTGTGTATGTAGATTTAGTATGTAAAATGGGTTTCTTATAAATTTAGTAAAATTATAGCAAATGTATGTATATGCTATAGGCCAGAATTTTCCGACAGTGGTTCGAAACTTCACTAAATGAAAATAGGGTGGGTTACCACCCTCACGACATCTACTGTTGAATAGATTCATTCGTTCAGGGATGTTAAGACTTAAGAAATTGTTACTAATTAACTTTTATAATTGAATTCAATTAGACTTTAAAGGAATTATTTTTACAGTAGATGTGTGTATATATATCTACACAGCCAACCACTTTTTATTTAAAAATTATTGAAAATATTTTTTACCTTATCATAAATTTATCAAATGTTCTAAATATTCCTTCCGGGTGAAGTTTCATATTAAAATGGTTACAAAATATATATTTTCTTGTCATCCATATAAATTTCAAAGTTTTTTTTTATAATTATTACTGTAGTAACGATATATTGGTATATTCGTAATCAACAACACACAAATATTTTGCTCGAATCGGTAAAAATTGTTCACATTCACAACATTATTGAATATTCCATTAAAATAAAATGTCACGTTATGAAATACTATATAATATAATAAAAATCACTAAAAATCAGTATAGTTTAATATGAAATTCAGATTATTGTTAACCATCAAATTATTATATTTAAATGCGTGTTGATGTCAACATGTGATAGAAAGTGGATATTTTTATTTACATATATTTATAGAAAGTATAAAAATATACACTCACTAAATGTTTGCCGTATATTAACTAGCCGTTTATCACTTTGCTTGTTTCATTCTTGAAGGTGAACATTATTAAGCCCTATTTATCAAATCTAGTGAATAAACTATGAATTCACTTTACACGTACCCAATTTATATGCATAAAACAAAAATAAACTGTCAAAAAGTCGATACAAAAACCAAATTTGTGGTCTCGCCATGGCAAAGTTTGCCTAAGCACTAGTTGACCCTTCATATGAGTCTTTTAGAATACCTTGTGCCCAAATCTCAACACATATGGCCAGGGGCATCGGAACAGGATCCCAGGTAGGAACAAAAGCGAGCAGGGAAATATTTTTAGACCCTAAAAAAAGATACGCGGCGTATCCGGTTTCTTTCAACGGACCTTCACAAGGAAGAGACAAAAAAAGTTGTTAAAAATACTTTGAATTCAGTAACCTTTGAAGGGTTGATTGGAGCAAAGGTGAATATTTGAAAAAAATAACCCTTTTGAGGTATTAATGGGTGCGGAGATGAAGGATACTCAATGAAGTTAAAATTAGAATGCTAACAAACTGTTTACATATCAGTAAACACTTGATTCATATATTTTTAAAATTTACGGTATAGCAAAACTTATTTGTAGTGTAAAAATAATATCACCCAAACTCATTACAAAACTGTATTATTTATTAATAATAATATTGTAAAATAGCCAAATGTAGTTAAATGCCACAATTTAATCAAATTTATTCGTATTTATTAAAAAACAAACAAAATTATAACACCTGATTGGAATTAAAATAGATGTTAAACTGTTTACGAAGTATATATATATTTATGTTTAGTACATTAAGCCCGAAATTGTTATGTAATATTGAGATTAAAAACAACACATAGCAGCCAAAAAGCTGTTAAAAGACATTTAAATATAGATTAAAAAAAGAACATGTATTGGGCATACATCAACCAATCAATAAGTTTTTACATCATTGCATATATGCACATTATTAAAATGAATAGCAGCCATAATTAAATATATGTTATGTATGAAAAAGTTCAATACAAATTTAGTTCTTACCATTATTTTACAGTTAGAGATACTTAATACATCTGAGTAATACAAATTTTCGAGTTTCATTAATATAGAAAAAGGGTATCTATTTTACAATTTATAGACAAAAAATAATTTGGAGACATAATCTTTCCGGTAATGTAGAGGTCCGCGTGCGCTCCTCAAATCCGGGGAATGCAAGTTCGATTCCCACATCTGCCGGATTCAAAAAAAATGTAGGGACTCGATGCTCATAATCAATAATCAGACAACCAATTCTCGTAAAAAACAATTTATCAAGATATCTTTCTACATTACGGAGATCCATGAACTCTAGTTTCGGATTGGATATCTTCCCAATGTGTAGATTCATGTGCTCCACTTTTGGAGCAAACATAAATAAATTAAAACAAAATACTCCAATGGTGTTCAAAATTTCTCATAACAATAAACCCTCTTTTCAATCAAGCAATAACAATACCACAGGGGTAGCAAATAAACCTGTTTTAAAAATTGTCAGTTTACACGTATTGAAAAAAAATAAAATAGCGAAATTCCCATGTAACGCAATCAACGTAGATAAAAAATAAACAAAAGGCAACAAGAATCTCACCCTTTCCGGCCTTATTGTAGCGGCAATGTTTGTTTAAAATTTTAAAACAAAAAAATATGCCACTTCAACTTAAAGGGTTATGCCAGTGGCTCTAAAACAAATCGTTAACACTATTAAAATAAAAGTAAGTTGATTGAAGAATTAAAACAATGCCATTGACTGCCTTTTTTGTTACTTACCAGCTGTACCCCGCCACGTGTTGCTGTGGCTCAGTTTCATTAAACAAAATGGCGATGTTTTTCGAAAAAGCATGTTTTCACCTAAAACAGGTATGACGCGTATGTAATCGTAGCTATATAAAAACCTGTGCGTATTTAAATGCAACATTGCGTCAAAATTTTAAAGTAATCGGTGAAGAGCTTTCGGAGATTTAAGATTTTGAACAAACGAATATTTACATTTTTGTTTATATAAATAGATACACCTATTCTAACCAAAGCTAAATATAATAATATAAATAATTATATCAATACATGAATAAAGCAAATCACTTGAATGCAAAATAAATCAACTAAGTTTTAATATTAACTAATTCTAAGAACAATGATAAAAAATTAAATATCACATAAGTTATCATTACCTAACTTGGTATAGAACTACGTATTAATTACAAATTTTAATAGATTTGTTCATTGAATATATAAATCTTTAAGCCGTTATTTTACATCACCACTATATTCCTTACAAATTATTTATTAGAATTGATT
>JAGVSQ010003585.1:0-21245 GCA_022683975.1 Rhyacophila evoluta
ATATAATTGTCTTTATAGTTTTGGTTTATCGAATATCCACGGCGCTTATTTAAAAAAAAAACGTGTTTTAAATTGATAAGACATCATAGTTTATACAATAGTATATACTGTTATTCTATTTTTCCATAATATGGGAAACATATAATATTTCCAAAAAAAGCTCAAATACCTTCATTTACCTGTATGTAGTGTAATGAGATTTGTTTTTCAGCTCTCGACCATTTGACATTTGTTCTATTTCGATTTTACAACGATGTAATGTTTTCATAATTATATTTTAAAATTCTTAATAGAATTTAAAAATAAAATTAAGTCTTATATTTTATGGCGTCTTTCTTTTACGAAGTATACCATTATCTTTTTTTTATCTGCAAGAGAGCTTTTGTTATACTACAAATACTTAAAAATATATCACAATAGAATCAAATAAGTATTAACGGCGTTTCTTATATTTATTTGCCTTGAAACTTTAAATATACCAGAAGACACATAATACTAAGGCATAATAAATGAATGATTATTTATTTACGAACTCTGGCAGTAAAATGAAATTTGTACATTTTGAACTAAATACAATTAAAAAATTAAAAAAAAACTTTTATATTAAAGGGCTTTAAAATATAAATAAAAGTTCGTTTTAGCTTCGATACGGTAATCGCTTCACAGATGGTGAGTGGATTGCAACTCAACACTGAGCCATGAAAGCAAAATCCCTGTTACCTTAAAAAACTTTTGAAACCCACAAGTAAAAACTTATCATCCTGTCACCCAAACCTTAAGTTTCTATTTAATAAAAAACAGTATCACACATCTCATTAATAATTCATTGGTTTTAGTTTGGTTTCTTCATTTTTTTTTTACTAATATATACTAAAAATATGTCTGGACTTTTATAAAAGTTTTATTTATGTGTCATGAAACAGACGTATACGAGTAATGGGGGAATTGAAAAGCTGGTTTAGCTTTCGTTTTACTGCCGCAAAAGCTACGGTGCTGGCCCCTAAGGGCACAATAAAAATGTCTGTTTTAAATTCAAATTCTGCAAACTGCTAAATCAATCATTTTGTCAGATATAGTTATTTATTTATGTATTAAAGATCAAATAATATAAAATAAGTGCAATAAATGAAAATCATAGCAGCAGAAACACAGACACCACATTCTCAGGCAAATATCTTTCATACACTAAGCTATTGTGTCTAGCCGCTCAAAATGCTCTCTATCTCCCTTTATGATGTAATGAAGTCATTCAAATGAGTGATCGAATCTGCCGAATATGTATTTACCATCGAGATTTAATGCAGCCACGCATGTGCTAGTCCTAGATTTTAAATATATTTTTATTATGGTGTGTGCGCGCCTAGCATCCAAGGAGTGCGAGCTCAATTTAAACATCTGTCTAATTTTTAAAAAATCCGACTGGATGGCGATTAGGTTTAGCAATTGTCTGATTAACAATTCTCATGAAAAATTAACTGTCTTCGCATTGCGGAAAACCATGTATGTATTCCACTTTCAGAGCGGACATCTTCATACTGATGTGTAGATCCATATGTTTCACTTTCCGAGCGAGCACGGTAAAAAAATGATTTTCGTAAAATTAATTATTTAATTTATACGTGTTGATCGTTGTTTTAAAGCCGTTTCAAAACAATGAATATTTTAAATTTCGTCTTTTCCATATCAAAAGCTTTTAAGCTCAAGCTTATTGGAATATTTTAAATTTACATTATTGAATTTCACGCAAAAGCACTAAGACATTGACATTGATATCAGTATTAAAATTAGTTTCATACTATATTTGCTTAAAGAAATTATTACAGAACCTTATTTAGTAACGGTTTAGCCTTACTAGTCGAATTGAAAAGAGCTTTAATAAAAACGTTCAAGCGAAAAGTTGGCTCTCGTGTAGTCACATATTTATTTCCGGCTAGTACAGATTATATCATTACATATGGTTTTGGTCGGGTGTATTTAGATTCAAGACTGTACAAAAACGCTTTTATAAGATATAATATCAATTAAAGAAGACGTTTAAAATGATTTTTCCCATTTATGTGATAATATTGATATGAAAAACATATTCCAATTTGATTGAATTGGGCATGCATTGTTGCATTTTTGGGCTTTTAAGGATATCTCCTGTAGCTGAAATACTGACGTGCACGCTTTGGAGCTGGAAATCGCGAGTTCGATCAGCACGGCTGGATTATTTCTTCGAAATCCGTTACTGCATATTAAATACAAATGTATGTTCTATATTCTTAACTGATTCCGTAATGCACCACTATTGAAAAATAGCGATCGAAAAAACAATTTATCGATACTTGAGGAGCAAATCAATTTGAAAAATGTAAGGACAGACTTGTTGATATATTGTTTTCATAAGAGCTGTCGAGAAATACGTTCAACGAGGCAAACGGTCCTAAATTCCTAGTTTTTAAGGAAAACTATATGTATGTGAGATACATACTTGCAATATTCAGCAGCAAAATGCGCACACTGGGTGGACAATTAAATATCGTTCAATCGATTTTTTCATTAAATTTTCGTCAACAATATAAAGTCAGTTGATTTGTAAAATTATTAATCGATTTTCGCAACAATTCACCACTTAGTAAAACAGACTTAAAACTTATAAACTCCAGCTAGTAATATTATTATTTTTACAATCCACAAAGCTCCAATTTCTTTCGCATAATAATAAAAACCACATTTTATCATTTTATCAACAGTGTGCATACTATAAAAGCTCTGGGAATAAGTAATGATTTGTTTGTCATACCTTGAAAGCTTCCCGGAACTTGTTTGACATAATGTTGTAGAGAAACGGGTTGATTGTTGTCGACAAGAAGTAAAGAACTCCTGAAAGATATGTCAGCACTTTGTAGACCTGCAACAGAAAGCAAAAGAAATATTTTTACTGTTTACTGAGAACATGATGATATGCATCGAGAATACACACAAGCTTTTGATATAATATACGTCACGTTAAGAAATACTTGACGACATGAGATAGTTGTTTTCTTTATAAATAGGGTTTCTTTGACTGAGCCTCTGACTTGTGTATTTTATTATCTATAGCCGGATTTCCTAAAATATTTTCCGCTGAAAATGAAGCTTTCGTGACAATTTGGAAAGGTTTTATACACTTAAAGTTCTTCTTCATATTAAAAGGCGAGTGATGATCAATCTTCACTGATGTTTATAACGACAAGTATCGTAAAGTATCACATCAAAGACATGGGCTATATTTTTTTTATCTGGCCGGTTGACAAGTCTTGTGAGTTTAACGACAATTGCTAATATTGACAAAACGGCTAGCTGCGCTAATAAATATTGTTTATAACTCTGATAAGGCTGATGAAGATACAAGGAAGTCATCGACCAGGAACAGGCTTCGACAGACAACTGAAGGACTCAGAATCATCATTCATATTTTTATGTTTTTGTTTTATTATAGTTTTATATTAAGAAATAATTTCTACATATATAATGTATTTTGAGAACCTTTTTTTAATTTTCGCTTATAGGAATTACCTAATCTAAAAAATAAGACAAGTGTTCCGTTAAAATTTCCGGGCTTACGAAGTGTTCTATAACAGAAAAAGTTTGGAAAGCTCTGACCTAAAGGTATCTGAATATACTATTTTCTTGGTAGCTGAGATGTTAACATACCGATGGCTTAAAGTGGAAAGTTGCTAACTGTACTTTTGGGTGAAAATTACTTGATATAGCCATCTTACTCCATCATGTTTTGTGCATGTCCTGTATTGATTTAACAACTCAAAGTATTTTTAATATACAGAAATAACGTTTTCTTTACATTATTTTTTGCACTTCAAATTTTGAATAAATAATATCTATAATCATATTGTGAAAAAAGCAAAGCTTTCAATGTATTATATTTCAATGAACTAAGACGATAAACTGCGTCATTAACAAATAAAAAAATTCATGATATTTTAAAGTTTTCAGAAATCAGTCGATACTGTCAATAATAGACATTATATTATATTGTTTTTACACAAGAAATAAGGTATAATATTTTTAACTGAAAGCTTTACAGAAATTATCTTGTATAATGTATTTATTTTTCTGTTTTTCTTCATTAAATCGTAATAAAATGATTTTCGGCATAGCGTAATTGGCAAGAAAATAGAATTAATGAGCCGAAGAAATAATTCATCTCATTGTTATTAGTATCACAAATATTGATGTATTATAAAAGATACGTATGTTCTGTTATTTCATGAACTGTCTCTAATATAAAATCTTTATCAAAACATCTTTGTTTAATAGATTAATATAGAGTTACATGTACGTAATTAGTCGTTATTGTGACAGAGAACTAGTGATTTTAATTAACTTCATATCTATAGTGAGAGGAAATATATTTTTTACGATGAGTTACTTTAGTCTGTCACTTAATATACAAATAAGCCAACTCCAATTGTGTATAACGTTAGATGCTACTGCTTGGAGTTGGCAGTGTATGTAGAGTGATTTTACGTATTTTAAATTTTGTGTGTTATGTGCGTTATAATAATTGAAGCTGAACAAAGTGGCATCGAAATTGGGTTTTCTTTACATGATTGGAATAAGCTAGTTTGCAGATTAAGCTATCGATATTAAATAAGTAAATAAAACCTCAATAGACGAGGAAATATTAACGCATGACGATCGATTTTTATCGGCATCAGAAAATACAGGTGAAGTACTGTGCTAGAATAAATATCGTATTTTAAACATTTATGTTTGTGATTATATTTATTAGAGTAAAAGACATTGACGCTTAATGAATTCGGTAGTAAGCAATCAGGGAATTATCTGGCAATTCATTGGGTTGAGCAATAATTGTCTGACAAACAATTCTCGTGAAAAAAGAAACTGTCAAGATGTCTTCAAATTGCGTAGATCCACGTATTCCACTTTCGTAGAGGATACCTTCACATTGTATGGATCCATATGTTCCACTTCGATAGTTTTAAAATCCTGCATTTAGTTTTAAAATCTGACAGATGTGGGAATCGAGCCCGCATTTCCCGGATTGCTAGGCGCACACGACAATCTCTACGCTAAAGGAGAGAAAGTATATGCGGGCATATACGAGCGTGAGACTTTATTCGAAGTGTCAGTAATATCGCAAGAGAAGCTTACCAAGATCTTAAATGGCGTGCTCTAGAATGTGCGTGATAACTATTTTTAAAATAATCAGTCAAGACGTCTTCATATTGAAGAGACGCATATACTCCACTTTCGGAGTGGTTATCTATCTTCACATTGTGTAGATCCATATGCTACACTTTAGGAGGAAGTATAATATAAAAAAATATAAAATCAAAAAATAAAAAAAAATATTATTAAACCGTTTCATTATAATTGTACGATCATTACTGTCAATTCAAACGCTAACACAAAGATGTTTATTTTTTACAGAATAACATTCACAAATTTTCAATTCAAATTCAATTGTCAGTGGAGTGTATTATATATTTCCAAGAAGAAATCTAACATAATACTTCTGTGAAAAATTCTCTTTGAATCGACATGTTTATTAAACATTCATTAAGTGAACGGTGATTAAAAATGTTTAAAAACATAATTCTTACCTGTAAAAACATATGACTAGGTTCTTCGGTATTTTTTCCATACACTGCCAACAAACGTTGAGCGTGGAACGGCGCCCAGCACAAGAAGAAGGAGACAGCGACTGCAACTGAAAGCAAACGAGAAAAAACATTTTATAATCTCTTTTTTTCTTTATAATTATGGCGGAAAAAGCTTCAGAGAAATGTATGATCTTCTTTGTTTGATGATTGGTAAAGTGCCAAGTTGTTTGCACAATGAAAATATACTGGTAGTTATTAAGGTCGCGCCCTATTAACATGCAGAGCTTTTTATCTTAGTAAAAAGTTTAGCATTAAAGTTTTTGCATAATTTAAATTGAAAACAAAAGCTTTCTTTATGAAAACTTTTCAATAGTTTTGAGCTTTCATACTTTAAAATATATGATATAAAACTAATACTTATATTTTAAATGCTTCCTACTTCTTACGTCTAGTATATATGCGTATTCTTGGTATATCTATCATTAATTATTATAGCAATAAATATAATATTTCTAAAAAAAAATTCTTAGAAAGAACACAAAACGTCTGTTTGATGATTTTGGGAAAAACTCCAAATATTAAATAGACACAACCTTAATGTGTACGAATACTAAAAGAGATTTTTTTTATACCATGCTCACTCCCAATGTAGAGCATATGTATCTACACAGGTTGCAGATATTCACTCCGAGCGAGAAGTATATGGACATTTGCAGTATGAAGACGTCTTGACAGATAATTTTTTTATGAGAGTTGTTTGTCAGACAATTGTTCAACCCAATGAGTATCCATTTTTGGATTATGAAAAATCCGACAGACGTGAGAATCAAACCCACATTCCCCGAATTACTAGACGCGCAGTCTACCAACAATGCTACCGGGGAAACTGAATTTTGATCTGATATAAATTTAATAAGTAATTGAAGAAAAACTATCAAAATTGATGTGGAAGATATTTTAAAATTTAAGAGCCAAACCTAGAGACTAATTCGACATTTCCAGTTTACATCCTGTGCATAAAGTTGTATACATTATGATTATCGAAAGAAAGCTAAAAAAAGCTAAAAATAGATATCAATTTGGCAGTTGCAGCATTTATTCTTTTGATAAAACGTGTATTAATTTGTATACATTGAGATTATAAAATTTTTTTTTGAAACGACTGAAGATTACGTCCTTTTTCCTTTCAATAGTCGATATATTTATGAATACAATTGCGAAGAGCAAGTTAGTGTTTTAATTTCAAGTATATTTAAATATATTGGTATATTTGTAATATTTATAAATGTTTATAAACCAGTTTTGGATTCGTATAAAAACTAAAACACTAAATGATAAAAACAGGTTTTACGGGTAATTTGCAAAACGTCTAGACTAAATTTAAATAATTAAAGTGAATAAAAATACATAACCCAATATTACTATAAGAGGTTATGGATATTTAATGTATAGAACCGGATTTGTTATTAAGTTATGTTTACATAGTTCAAAGTTCCAAACGCTAATAAATTTTCTTCTTGAAGTTTGGGAATGATTATGTTTTTTTAACACTTAAAATGCCATAAAGATAACAGTTAATTGTGAATTGTAGATTGTTGGACATGTGTGAAGATGAAGCGGTGTAAATGGTGATGTTCTCTCTTCGAGAAATCTTAAAAAATATATTTTTCTTAGCGTCTTCTTTGGCATATCTGGAAATAAACAAATTTGTACATCCTTATGTTCCTCTCCACCACGTGTCCACGTCCGTTATGCAGGCAAATTATTTTATTTTTCTTATACCGTGTATGCTTCCAAATTGGAGCATATGAAACAACATATTGTGAAGATATCCGCTGTAAAATTGGAGTACATGAACCTCCGCAATATGGAGACGTCATGACAGATCTTTTTGTTCGAAAATTGCTCAACCCAATGGGCATCCAGTCCTACATATTTGGCTTATGAAAAATCTAATAGGTGTGGGAATCAAACCCGTATTTCCTGGATTACTAGGCGCGCACGCTAACCTCTACGCTATCGGGGAAACGGTATTTGCGGGCATATAACGTGGGGTAACAAGCGTGAAACTTTATTCAAAGTGCCAGAAGTGTCCCAAGAGTAGTTTCCGAAAACCGTAGATGGCGTGCTCTAGAATATGCGCAAATCTTATTTTATATGTACATATATTAGACGTCTTCATATTAAGGAGAATCATACGTATGTTTTACTTTCGGAATGGATGTCTTCACAGTGTGTAGATTCATATGCCCCACTTTGGGAGCGAACATGGCATAAAAACAGTATATTACTATTGTTGAAAGAAATTGTATTTTCGGCTCTATTTTATAAATAAACCTTGAACTTATAATGTAGATTGTGGAAAATAGCTCAAGAATTTTCCCCGAGTTTATATTTTCTGGTTATAAATAAAGAAAAACAACTGACAAGTACAAGCGACTTTCTGAAGATGTTGACATTACCAACACAAATTCAGGCACTTCCTGACAGTGTGGTCCTAGACGTTGTTCTAAACAGAAAGTTCATAAATTGTAAAAATACACACTCTAAACAGTAATACACTATAACATATATACGAGTATATGCACTAAAACCTCATCCTCACCTACTTAATCCTTTCAATAGTGAGCTAAATTTTTATTCACACACGTTCTAAGCACTAAAATTTTCACTGCTATCAATTCAATTAATATCATAAAATGAATCGAATTTGGCATGCCGATTTGTAAAAAATGCTCTTCTATTTCCAATCAATCAACAAAATAAACTGAAAAGTTATTCTAAATCGGTAAGAATGTGTATAACATTACCACATGTAACCACTTTGTAACCACATGTAACCATTTCGGAATTAAAAAAGGACTTGAGAGCAAGTTTGAATGCATATGACTAATTTATGTGTTTTTCTGTGAACAGTAATATAAATAATCATACGTTTCTTCACAAAACATAATAATTATAGAAAGAGCATAAGGGATTTTTGTTCGTAATGTTTGTATATTTTTTTATCCTAAAAATATATGATTTATTGCAACGACTTCTATATTGTATTTATATTAAATTAAATAATAATATTTTAATTAAAAAATATTTCTTTTAACTTCAGAATAATTGTGTGTGTGGCAACGATAGTGTTGGATAATTTATATTTACCCCCCGAAACTTTTCCGTCGAATTAAGTAGATCGCTTCTCGATATCCAAGCTCCGGGATGTCTGGTTAAAACGAGAAAGACGGAGTGGGAGGATATATGTCACATTAGGTACATCATTTTTTAAAAAGAGTTAGTTATCAGTCAATTGCCCAACCCAATAAGCACCCAGTTTCAGTATGTGAATAGATAAGATATGGGAATCAAATTCAAATTTCTCGGATTAGTTCGGAGACGAGCACGCTAACCTCAAGCTCTAAAAAAATTTACGCATCGCAAAAATTTGTATTAAACCATTCTAAAGCTATTCTACTCTACGCTACTAAGCTCCGGCCACGGTTTGCCGAGTATGCACTTGAGTCTCCTGCTCGAATGCATTCAAACCATGGCCAAGATGATATACCATTTCTCACGTTACGCATTCTTTGTGCATAATACAAATGGATGAATGAAATTAGAAGAATACCCTCACTTTCCTCCCAATCCCAACACTGAAACATGAAACAGACAACGGAAATACGAACGACGGACCACATAGAATTCTAACCTTGTACATAACAAGCAGGGTAACAAAATCCGACACACATAGTAAAAAAAAAAAACCTCTCTAACGATATGCTCCACTTTCAGAGCGAAAAAAAATCTCTCTGGGATTTTAAGATTTTCAAGAGCATTGTAACAGCCAAATGAAAAATACTGTCCACGTGAAATGAGTGTATTTATACATCTGCAGTACGCATTTTCATATTATATAAATATAATGTACTGTGGGTTCGAAATAGAATGAAAAAAGCACAGCGAAACGTGATTTTTCCGAATACCAGTAATTCATACGTGATGTTTGTTTTGCTGGCCATCGTTTTGGAATCACGTACACGTAAAGGGACAAAGTTTATGTGCAAATATCTCCGGATATTCATAAATAGGATTACGAGGTTCGATACAAAGTTTTAAAATTAACGTAGAAATATATATATTTTTTAATACCATGCTCGCTCCCAAACTGGAGCACATGGATCTACACAGTGTGAAGATATCCACTGCAAAAGTGGAGTTTATAGACGTTTGGCAATTGTTGAACCCAATAGATATCCATAACTCTGCCGCTCTGACTAATATTGGTCTTTATGCCCCTAATAACTACCTAAGAAATCGAGAACATCAGCTGTTTTCCTGACTCCATTATCGTAATAATATAAGAAATAATAGAGAGAGACTTTATTTTAAAATACAAAAGGAAGGAAAAAGTGTGTACCAAGTATGTTGGAAAAACTATTTTAATAATTTATAAAATAGCATCCATCTAAACTCACTCTTACATAAGATATCAATATCCGAGGCAATCTCGTTAAACATCACCATTACCCTCCGCATTGGCAAGACTACTGGCAGGATAGTCTTGCATTTAGGAATGAAAAACAGCTGATGCTCTCAATTTCTCATGTAGTTATCAGGGATGTACAGACCAATATTAGCTAGAGCTGCAGAGTTATCAATTAGACCACGCATAAGTCTGAAAAAATGTCTTGCCATATATAAATTCCTTTTGATATGTGACTCTGTATACAAGTTAAATTAGTATAAATTTAACTGTCGGCGTATATACATATTCAGCATCCTGGAGCAACATTGGTGCGCTCTCTTGCATCTCCGAAGAGTTCTGACGATTTTTCTTTCACTCTCTTGTATAATTTTAATTTTGTCACATCGTAATTTTAACAGCGTAACTGCAATATATATTTTGAAAATAAACACGTCCGTATTTATTTTATTAAGTCAAGATATGTGGTTAGAATGCAAAAAAATATTTAATTTTATCAATTAATATAACATACAATTTTTTTCCCAAAAGTATTAAAGTATATTATATGGTATAAATATACTTGAAATGTATAATATATCTGCCTTTTAAATCACAAATTAACTGTATATAAATGAACTGGCTGCTTTAATCAAATAACTTAAACAAACTTTATTTTTAAACAGTAGAATTCTTTAACCCCTTCAAGACCACATTTAATTACAGTAATAGTAAATAATAATGAAACTAAATTATGGTAACCAATTTCAAAACTCGTATATATTAATAATGTGTATTTTCATGATCTGGAAATGCGGGTCGTGGCCATTAGAACCGTTTCATTTCTATTGTGATAGAGGCACGTATAAAACTAAAACTGTCTTACATGAATGCTCATTTGAGATACATGATAACCCTTTTACTGCCATATCAATATTTTAAAAATAAATTATCATTTATTTAAGAACAATGAAATAAATACATATTCCAATTGAATTTAAACAATGTCAAAGTTATACAGTGGTACTCAATTCACAGCGAATTGTATTTACTTACCGCGTGCATTTTGGTACTAATATATGCTAAGGCTTCTGGGTCATAACTCGTAACGTAAATTTAATAAGCTTTGAAAACAAAAGCTTTTTTCAAATATTGGAGATAAGGTTGGACACATTTCTAAAGAGCTCGAATATTTGTTAATGTTTTAAACAGCCACATGTTACGTTAGAAATTTTATGGTGGTGCTGAAATCAGCTGGAGCTGGAGCTGGAGCTGCGGATGCTCTTTGGGAGCCAAAATCTTACTTGAGCCTTTGAATAATATCATCAAGATATAATTAATGGCAGTCTGGGTGGATCTGGGAGAATGCATAGGGGCTGACTGGTGACAAGTGGTGATTGAATCTTCATGTAGTTTGCATACATTTTTTTATTATAATGTTGTTGATCTGTGAAAATTTCATTGTGAGAAAGTTAACATTTTACAGAAAAGTGAACAAAATGCTTTTTATAATAATAAAACATGAAATATTGGAGGTTTATATTTTAATTTAGATGCTATAAGGGACATTTCAGACTTTTCCAAACTATGCGGTCTAATATTATATGAAGAAACAGAAAGTGTAAAAATACTATTTTAGCAAAATTGCCACATCTGAGGCTTTAACAGATCAACGACGTTATATTATTAAATGATTTATATACGGGATTGTGGCGTCGCTACCGAAATAGCTATCGACAAAAATCAACAAAATTTTAAATGTTTAATTTGTTTTATTATTTGAAAACTGTAAAAAAATTCTCAGATTTTTATAAGCTGTGTTTGATCTGAATTTTGAGCATATAAATCTTTGTTGTTTTAAGTAAGTCAATACAAGTCTTCACATTGTGAATATTTACGTGTTCTACACATGGAGCCAATATTCTGAAAAAAATCTATATCTATAGTTATAAAATATTTGATATCACTTAAAAAAAAACCAATTGTGATATTTATGAACGTATAAATATTATAGTTATTATGTATGAAATTGTGCTATTATTTTAAATATAATAGACTTTCACCAAGGATGAACGTGAGGTGAAATAATTACTGGAGTATTTTAACAATAGAATATAACATTCTGTTCACAAACAAACTCATTCGTTAATCAACGTTGGCCTCAGTAAAAGGGTTAACAAAAAGGTTTGTAATATCGCCTGCCAAGTAAAGGGTCTCGCCCTCAGGTTGTACAAAATTCTGCCATGGTCTATGAAAGCATTCCTACAGACGCTGTCGGAATAATATGATAAGAGGTCCGACACGCCATTGCGGATGAAATAATTCTCACCGCGGAATGATAACGAAATAATTTGCGTGTTTTATTAAAAATTAAGCGAGATTGTATGCTTCTTGCGTGAAATTAATAAATCTTCCAGCTTTATTAGCATCCTTTATCTCTCTCCCCGGTAAAGTAGTTGTAAGCATGCGCGCCTACCGATCCGGAGAAGACGGGCTCGATTCCCCATCTGTCGGGTTAAAAGTATATAAACACATTTAAATGATATAAAAATACATTAAATTTCTTACTATAACGTTGATCTGTGAAAACTTCAAAGTGAAGTAATTTAAATATTTCAGGAGAATGAAAAAAAATGCGTTATAAGACATAATACATTGTAGGTTTATATTATTTATTTATTATATTAATTTTATTTTTATTAGGATGCTATAAGAAATGTCTCCTCGGTAGTGTAGCTGGTAGCGTGCGCGCTTAACAATCCGGTGAATGCGGGCTTGATTCCCCATCTATTAGATTTCAAAAATACAGGACTGGACTGGTATTTATTTATTTATTACATGTAACATTACAAATCACAAGTTTAATATGTTAACAACACTATATACATACAACCATGACGAACAAATCAAAAACATATTAAAATGTAAAAAAAAATAAAGAAAGAATTGCAACAAACAAATAAATAAAATAAATAAAACAAATAAAATTACATTAAACAAATAAATAAAGAAGGTAAAAAAAAGTGTCTACCTAGTAAGTTAGACAGATCCTATTCTGATAATGTATATAATAGCATCCATCTAAACTCGCTCTCACCTAGGTGGAAGATACCAATATCTGAGGCAACAGTAGTCATGCCAATACAGAGATCAATGGTGATGTTTAACGAGATTGCGTCGGATATTGATATCTTCTACTTATGTAAGAGTGAGTTTAGATGGATGCTATTATATACATTATTAAAATAGTCTATCCAACATACTTGGTAGACACTGTCTCCTTCCTTTTGTATTTTAAAATAAAGTCTATCTTTATTATTTCTTATATTTTTACAATATTGCATTTATTTTTTATGTGTTCTCTTTTGATATGTTTTTAATATTTTTGTTATAATCATATTTATGTCGTGTTATAGATGTATTGAAGTTGTATTTGTAATGTTAAAACACGTGTAAAATAAAAAAATGATCACAAAGTATTGGTTAATAAAATTATCAAGTTTTAAAACGAGGCAGTAGACAATAATTTTACACAATCATCAAACGTCATCTAGACTATGTATTGTTAATCAAGAATACAAATAAGTGCAATTGAAAGCTCATGGAAATATAGAGAGTAGTAAAGAATGGCGTTTTCATATCGACGTAGTTTCCATTAAATATTCACGTGAACGTATCATTAGAGAGAAATATAAGTCAACGCCGATACCAATCTTTTGTAGAGAAGACACCCATAGAAGAAAGGAAAGAATAGAGCTTTTTCGATCGAGTTGAAAAAGACGCGAAAGCACGATATAAAATATAAAATGACGCTATTAGGGTGTCCATTATTTGGGATGATAAGATCGTCGAGGGTTATTTTTGTAGACTCAGATATTATGTCACATAGACGGAGTTATACCCGGTAAAAGTGAAGCCGGTTTGGAAACTTAGAACGGAATAAACCACAGTCGTTCTTGTAAATAACTTGTGTAACACATATATCCATTGTAGTTTAGACATTTATAAATTTGCATAAATGTTTTAGAATTAAGTCACGTTTTTGCTTAAATTAGTCGTAGATGGATTGAACACATTTTAGAAATTTTAAGTGATATTTGTATTTGGTATTTTCGCAGAAATAATTATTTATTTGTAGTTTTCAAACTAAGTGAATTTTCAACTTCGATTAATTGTGTAGGAAATTTTTTATTCCACCATATAACTTAATATTTTTAATATTATACATTGGTAAACATATACTTCAAATAAAATCAAAACAATATGTATGTTTTTTTATGTTAGCTCTATATATTATATATTTCACAAGTGAGTGCATAGTTAGTTAGTTAACCTACCCGGTAGTCAAAAGTTTAGAGTGTGAGCTTTACAGACCATGTTTGCGAGTTCATTTCCAAAAATTCCAACAAAATACAGAACAGAAGCAATTACCTGAAAACAAATTATCTTAAAAAATAATCTATCACGATGTCTTCACGTTGCAAGGATCCATGTATTCCATTTTCATACTGTGTAGATCCATACGCTACACTTTCGGAGCAAACATGGTAAAAAAAAAACTATTGACTTAAGAGTGGTTTGTGAAAGGTCCTGGTCAGCAGGATAATATAATCAGAAATGGGACATCAAAAGTTTGTTTTGTTTTTTGCTTTATATTGACTGTATTTTTTATTAGTAGCTATTTTAGTTTCCCTTGTAGCGTAGTTATTGCGTGCCTAGCATTTCGGGAAATGTGGGTTCGATTCTCCAACTGTCGGATTTAAAAAAATCCTAAAATACAGAACTGGATACCCATTGGATTGAGCAATTATTGTCGTGAAAAATAATCTGTCAAGACGTCTTCACATTACGGAAATCTATTTACTACACTATTGGAGTGGATATCTATATACTTTGTAGATCCATATGCTCCATTTTGGGAGCGAATATCGTATGAAAAGGTTTTAATTTAAAAACTTTGTCTTAAATATGTATCTAATGACAATTATTTATTATAATTGACTTCATTTGAACGTTACAAAATCATCGAAAATTCTGCCTCTATCAGTAAAATGTTTTCAGTAAGGAGGTGACCATTATTTTGAATGATAAAATCTTTAAAGGTTACTGCATCTGTTTATAGGGTGACATTAAGTGGTTGGTGATTGCGGAAAATATTGTGACCACTAAATATGCGTCGCGAGGAATGTTTACAATATGGAAATATGATCAAAAAATCGCACCAAAGGGGCAATTTATTTTGAAATGCCCGTCATGTGAAATAACCCGTAATTGAATTACGCGTCAAACGTTTTTTGAATACAAAAATGTCGTTTAGGATACTTTTCATACACTCCCTCGAGAAACAATATGAATTCATGAAAGGGCGTGACGTTTTTAGATTTATTATAAATGAATGTTTCAGAATAATTTGTGACACATATAGAATATTAAATACAGAACTCTAAAGAGTGGTTTATAAATGTTCAAACTCTATATTTTTAAAGCCAAATTATGGTATCATACATACCAACCTAAGAAATAAACGTGCCCTCTTCAGATGCATAGATTGCGGGCTTAAATCTCACACTGCAGATTCAGGATTAGATTTTTAATGGATTGAGCAATCGGCTCATTACTAATTTTCGTAAAAAAAATAAAAAAAATCTTAATCATGAAACGATATATATATTCCGTTTCTGGAGTGGTCATCTTCACACTGTTGCGATCTATATACTCTACTTTTGAATTAGACGTAGTAAATGTGATGTCCAGACAGTTGCATGCAAGATAGCTGCGCACCGGACAACTGCTTATAAGACAAGTGCAAGCATAGACAACCGCACACACGACAAGTGCTCATAAGACATCTGCGCACCCGTTGAAGTGCCCACACTAACACAGCAATATTAACACTTGGCCTGCGGGAACCGTAATATTACGTGATTGTGTACTCCAGCGGTTATCTGGCAGCCTCGGAACGTTCCGTGTTTTATATTATATTTTAAATATTTTGACAGCCAACTGTAGTCAAATGCTCTAACTACATTTTTATAAGTAAACCAGTAAACTTTCTCGCTCTAAACTTTCTAAACGTCGTCACTCCTAATATCAATTTACATGTGTGTTAAGCTCATTTTATCCTAGCTATTATTTTGGACCGAAATCGTCTTCCTTAGCTTAGTATACTTTTTTTCAGTTCCGGTAAAACATTTTAAGTACTTTAGTAAGCTTTAAATTAGTTTATTAATGCCGATGAGGATTATATTACATTTTTTCTCAAACAGCTAAAAATTCGCAATATCTTAGTTTTAAGCAATAATTATATAAGCTGTGACAATAATATGATACTGACATATTGCTAAATTTGTTTCGTATACAATTTTTAGTACAATAAACAAAAAAATATCGAAATAATTAAAGTACTATAGTAAATATGTTGATTTTGGCAAACGTCAAGCGCATTTTGCGAATTTGTCAAAAGTAGCCCGCAGATTAAGTGTTAAGACATTTTATATTTTATTTACGTAATTATAGTAAAATTAGATGTTAAAATTTTATTTCAAATAATACACAGTCACTTACTAACAAATAAAACAGTTTTGAAATAATGGGTATTTTGTGAAAGGGTATTTTTGTGTGATGAGTATTTTTTGAAAAAAATATAGGTTTTCTAATTCTATTTATGTATTTTATACATTCCAAAAAATATATACCATGATAGTATTAATGCAATTTTTTTCATGGAAATTGATTAGTAAATTTTCCTTTCTTTCCTTATGGGAGAAAAATAGTTCACATGCTGTTTAATATACACTCAAGAAGGTGGAAAAACTTAAGGATATATGCGAGATAATTTTTTCCGGACAACAGAACTTAAAATTTGGACTTATTCCAAAGCAGGCATATACCGAGGTACCATAGAATAATAATAATTGTACGGTAAATAAGGATACAACCTTCCTGATTTGAAAACCGTAATATCAAGTTGATATTTTATCGCATAGTTTATAATTTTGTTCCCAAGAGTGTCTATTACGTTTATAGAAATCTAATTTTAATATTAAATTTAAGTTATTGATAATATAACGTAAGTGTGTTTATTCATAAAGCTCTTGAACCTATAAAGTGAAACTTTTGGTTACATCAAGCTTTGAACTTTGAATATAGAACGGTGAATTTTTAAACTAAGTAGTTTTCAATATGAATCAAATTGCTTAATATTAACTGAAATAATATATTGTATTTATTGTAGTATATTAAAATATGATAGGTGTTTCATTTCAAAGATGGTTCACAGAAGGTACAAGTGTTTAAATTTATGTATATAGTAAAATTTATCATAATAATAATGTTGTATCGATGGCTTAATTTGCAACTGTCGCCCCAATAGCGTAGCGGTCAGGGCACGCGCCTATTAATCGAAAAAATGCGGGTTCGATTCTCTATCAGTCGGATTTTAAAAAATCCAAATTGCAAAGTGGACTGCATGGATCTCCGAAATATGAAGATATGTCGTGACAGATTATATTTCATGAGAATCGCTTGTCAGGCAGTTGCTCAATCCAATCTATCCAGTCATGAATTTTTGAATTTTTAAAATTCCGACAATGGGGAATCAAACCCGCGTTCACTGGATTGCGCACACGCTATCCTTTACGTAATGATGCTTTAAAATACAATAGTTTTGACTTAAAAAATATACGATTACTTTCGAGTTTCGACTGATATCTTTAAAAAGTCATGCATTATAATAAACTTTTTCTCCTTAGAGCTTTATCTTGAAAAAATACAAACCTCTAGGCACAGTAGGAATTTAAACTTTTGTTGAGAGAAACAAGCTTTTATGATGTTTTTCAGCCGTATCTACTTTTCTGGGGAAACTTTTTAGATAAAAAATTGACATGAAAGGCAATTTTTATTTACCGGACATATAATAAAACCCTTGAATTTTTTATCCGAAAGTTTTAATTGTCGTAGCGTTTTGTAAATAGGCAAAACTTTAAACTGGAATTAATTTTTGAAAATTCGAAAATGAATAAAATAAATATATTTGACACAAAATACTTTTCAATATCTACAATATATTTAAGATGTATATCTTTAAAATGAAATTATCCCACTGTGTCAAAATTTAAGTGAGGGAATTTCGAGCAAATATTTTTTTGTATAGCACATGCATACTTTTAATAATATATCGACTGTGGGAAGGAGAGAGGACGTAAATCTCAATTTTTTAGAATAGCTTCTATTCAATTATCTGAATGTAT
Source organism: Rhyacophila evoluta (assembly GCA_022683975.1). Lineage (NCBI taxonomy): Eukaryota > Metazoa > Arthropoda > Insecta > Trichoptera > Rhyacophilidae > Rhyacophila > Rhyacophila evoluta. Next base: position 18,312 of record JAGVSQ010003585.1, read on the forward strand.
ACTACTTAATATACGTTCTATCAAAAGGATGTAGACTGAAAATACCAAGTTATTGTCTAAATTTAGCTTTGATCTTTTAAAATAGATGGCCTGTGAAATGCGCGATCAAGAAAAAGTGCTTTCAACCAATCAATTTTATTGGATTTTCATAAATAACTTATTATAATACATTATTACCATATAGAGTAAATAAGAAACGGTTTTAGTCTTCATAAACTTCAAGGCTGTGCCTATGTAAAATCATTAAATAAACGTTTTTTGTGCCTCCTGTAAAATTTGTTTAGTGTGGTTTGCATCCTTTTTTCTTTCCATAGCCGATATAATTCACGACATCCGATCCAACATATAGATATACAGAGTGTGAAAATGTTCGCTCCAAATGTGGAGTATGAGAGATTGTTTTACACAAGAATCTTGTGGATGTGGAAATCGAAACTACAATATCCGATCCAAAGCGTGTATGCTAATCTTTCAGCTACTAAAGATTATATGTTAGGACTTATAAAATATACATGTAAGTTTATTGTGTCATTGATATATTGAAACAATGTTTTACAAACAGTGTATTGTTTACTATACACGAAAGCTTACTAAGGAATTTTCATGAATCCGACTAAAGCGACCTGAAAATGCGATGTTTATACTATCCCCAAAATGCGTCCGTCTAGGGAAGTTCAAATCCCAGGGGCATAAAATAAATTGACTTTTTAAAACATTGACAGGATATTCATATGAAAAAAATATATACACAGCCTTTTTATACAATACGTGAGGTGACGTAGCTATGTCATTGAGCCGACTGACAAAGTCGGTATTTTATCCCCCCGGAAAAGCGAGAACCTTTTCGTGAATAAAACACAATTTACGACACCATTTTCACTACAGAATAGGAGTATTATATTGATAAATCATTTTTTTTTTCGTTTATACGTATGAAAATTGTATTTCTCTGTCTTCGATTAAAACTATAAAGCAAAGTTTCCTTAGCTTTCTAAGCTTTCTTAGCTTATTTTTTAAATTGGGTTATTCCTACTAGTGAAAATTAAAAAAATATAAAATCAAAAGACATTATTTATACAGAAATTATTTTTCAATACAAAACTATTATATAATATAAACATAAAAATATGGATAAATAAAGTACTTAATGACTTTGATTTGAGTCCTTTAATTGCATATCTTCTTGATATCAGACACAATATTGGTAAGTTACATTCTAATATCTAGTATGACGTCGAGCCTGTTCCTGCATTTTGACTTCCTTGTATCTTTATCAGGTTTATGAACAATATTTACTAGCGCAGCTAGCCATTTTTCTGACATTGGCAACTGTCGTTAAACTGTCAAGACTTGTCAGCCGGTCAGATAAAAACAATATACCCCATCACTTTCATGCCATACCTTACGAGACTGTTTCATTAAAGGGTTAATTTTTTATACACACACGTTTTGAACACTAGAATCTTTTTTTGCTGTCAATTCAACTACTTTCATAAAATCATTGGAATTAGATATGCCAATTTCTTCTATTTCCAAAAACGATCAAAATAAACTGAAAATTATTACAAATCGGCAAGATTGTGCATAGCATTCCCAGATGTGGTCACTCATATTTCGGAATTAAAGGAGCATTTTTGCTATGAACGCATATGACTAATTTATGTGACATTTTGTGTATTTTTGTGAAAAGCAATATACATAATCTTTCGTTTCTTTTATAAAAAAATTCTCACTTTTTTCCACGTATTACTGATGGATCTACCAATGATACGTAGAAAGTAAAATATATAAGGTACAATAAACCAAATGAAAAAAAGATGCTGGATCAACGGAATAGTGTTCTTCTGAGAAAAATACACACTGCATACGTTTGAGAAAAATATGCCTACATTGAAGATAGTAGCGAATTGATGCAAAATAATGACAATCATACTGTATTAAAAAATGTTTCTTATATTGTGGTATGATGCAATAAGGCCATGGAGCTTTTATTGCATCAGTTTTCTAAGCATAACATAACATAGTTATGATGAAAAATACATGGAAGCTTCGAATCACCATGGGAAATTAAGAATGAAATTCAAGTTTTCAAGTAACCTAAGGAAATTTGCGGCAATTGAAATGGTAAATTGAGCTTTGTCTCGGTTGAATTTTAAATGTTGCCATTATATAGATGACAGGCAAACATTTTACCTGTCATACCTTTAAAAAGTATACATCAAAAGAAATTTTACTGAAATTAAGTCTGAAAGTATTAAGCTTGAAAAGCTTGAAAGCTTAGTATTTTGTCAAATCATTCTTTCAAGGAAAGCTATTGTATTGAAATAACAAAGTAGGTTAAAGTAAGTGTATTTATATTTGTTACACTTGTATTTATTAGTAGTTAATAATCTATAAAGATGTTGTCAAATTATGGAGATCTATATATTCCACTTTCGTCGTGAACATTTTTACACTGTCTAGATCCACATGCTCCACTTTTGAAGTAGAATTAGCATAGAAAAATATATTAGTAATTAAAGGCACTTTAATCCCAAATTCTTCCTAAAACCTTAAAAATAAAACACACATTATCTCTACAAAACTTTTATCTTATCAAGTTTTAAAAAATATTTAAGCTACCCCAGAAATCAAGAGGTTACCGTGTGCGTTTCGGTATCAGACATCGCGGGTTTGATACTTAATGGGCCGATCAATGAACTCCATTTTTATCTTCACACCATGTAGATCCATCTGCTCCATTATATGAGATACGAAATCAATTAAAAAGGCTTGCAATTCTTGGTTGTACTATTTCATCTTTGCATATATATATATATGACTTGAAAGATTCTGGTTGAAGCCATTTTTAAATTAAAATTGTATTAGAGATATAATGCTTATTTAAAACTGGTAAACTTCCATATGTGAGATCACTGTTAGCGACCCGGGTTT
>JAGVSQ010003586.1:5742-21244 GCA_022683975.1 Rhyacophila evoluta
TCTATATATTATATATAATATGAAACTAAAATATCGAAATTTTACTTCGATGAAACAATCTCTTATTTGATGCACAATTTTTATAAACAAACAAATGAAATAAGCCTCGAAAATAATTTATACTGACTTAAATATATAGCCGGTTTGAAAATAGAACACTTAATATAAATAATAGTTTTTTTTCTTTATTCATATCACTCTGGTGGGACAGTATAAATATAAGGAATACTGTAACCATATGAAACATTTTATTTTAAAGATGATATAGAACTAGTTTTCCTCACCCAAAATTTCTTTTCAATTGGTAAAATTTAGAATTCGTTAAAATATGTTTTGTGGTAGGTATCTAAATTATTTTACTTTGATGATTGAATTACACATTTTTGAATTAAATATTTTATCTACAATTGAAGAACACCTAAATATATTTTTTTTTATTTATTCTAGCTAATATGAAAATAAGTAAAAGATTAATTGAAATTAATGGATGGAGAATTACCTGGTACTGGGCTGTAAGTCGTCTTGTAACTGTGGTTTCTGATATATATCCATTCTCGATAGCATTGTCTGGAGAGATATTGAGCTGAAGACCAGATATCACTCGAACTATCAGCCGGGAAATTGAGACTTTATCGCTTCCAACACGAATTTCTCTTGCACCAATTACTCGTCCTGAAATAAAACAAATTACAGGAATATCGATGTAATTAACCTTTACAGCATAGACTTTAGTTCACCATAGAGGCTACAAAATTAATAATTTTGTGTGAAAAACAGCGACAATTGACAGTTAACTGTAGTTTCAAATTGTTTTTGAAAACAGAGTATCAACTATAGCTATATTTTTTACAAGAATTTGCCTAACAATTTTATGTTCTTTTTATATTATGGTATAAAGCAAGTGATTCTAAGACAATTTTATGTATGGATATAAAGAATTTAATCACATCACCAGTTTTTCGCACTGTTGTTATGTATATGTGTGTGTGAATAACTGGATTTCCACTAAGTGCAAAAGTATACTATGTTTTATAAATACTAAATTCAAACAATATATTCCCGTTATATTGCATTGCTAATTCGAACTATATTAGAAATTTCGCTGGTTTGGACTGGCAAAATGACATTTGGAAATAATTTAAAAAATCAAATGAATACCTGTAATTGGTGACAGGACTTGAACCTCGGTCCTGCCTGTGGCTCGTCCTTGAAGAGATCGTCCACGGAGTACTGCCAGTCGAGGGTCTGCAACACGTAAAAGCGGAAGCACCAGTTCGGTGACACGAAGCCATGTTCTACGAGAGACTAAATAACTCACACGCCCAGAGTCATGGTCGGTGGCCAAAAATCGGGCGTATACCTGAAAAAGAAACCCTCAATTAAATCTTTAAAAAAAAATAAAAGACTACGATGAAATGATTTTATTTTTGATCACGTTTATCTTTGTATTGTCAAAACTAAATATTGAGGTAAATCAAGAATTACATTCAAACTAGGAGCATACAGATCTCTAAATTTTTGAGATGTTTTGTAACAGATTAATTTCACAAGGCTCAGATGTTAACCATCAATTTTATCCATCAGATATTAATTTAATTTAATCTTGCATTCAAATACGCATTAAAATTATACGGGATTTTTTTAACAGATACGGGATTTTAATACTATTTAGGATACATAGATATAATTATAAATAAGAAAAAAATTATTATTTCAAAAGATAAGAGTGTTGTATTTATAGTATCCATAAATGACGTATGTACTCACATCAACAGGACTCTGCTGAAAACGTAATCTACAAGAATGTCGATCAGGAGTGACGCTGTTTCCGAAATCGTCCGATTCCGGTGGACCGTAAGATCGCCTTCTCCTGCGGCGCCTGCCCTTCGCACTAGAACTGCTCTCCTCAGGAACCCTCCAGCCTTTAACTTGCGACAGTCTGAAGTCATCCACGTTCACTTCCAAGGGGAACTCTGGCATCCAAACGGTGTATCTTGCCAGGCCGGTGTAGGTCCCGTATTTAACAATTACTGACGCGTTAGAAGAGCCTCTGATTTCGGATCCGTCCACATATACGGAGCTGCATGATGACGACACCTGGGAATGATATAAAACATTAGAAATCTGTAAATGAAAGAAATGATACTTTAATATAATGAAAGAAGGAGAAATAAAAAAATAATATATCGTACCTTGAGGACACTGTCATCCTCAGAATGGCATGAGCTCTGCAGTGTGACGTCAGCAACCTGACCAGCCTGGGAGACAATTAAGACTTTCATAGCTTGAGAGACTTGCCGTCCGGTAATAACCGCTGTGTTCAAGACTTCCCAGTTCTGTAAATAAAGATAATTAAAAAGTATAACACATTTGTTCAAAAAGACTGATCTTTAGTTAGTGGGAAGACATATTTGTAGACTGAGGCTTTGATGGTTGGAAAAAGATCTTCGAGTTTTGTTAGTGTCAGTATTGAGCTCATCATGGTGCTGTGTTTCAGCAGAAGGAGTGTATTTCAGGAAGTCAGGAAGGAACAGAAATTGAAAAAATTAGCGGATTCCCGAGAAGAACCCACTATGTAGTGCTAAGATTATGGCGGTTATTTCATACATCATATATATTATACTTACCCTTAATAGCAACAGATGAATTAATTTTTGAATGAGTGCTCTGTAAATATTATATAACATCTGAATTCGTTGATGCCTCTACGAGTTAGGCCGAGGCTTTGATGCCGTCGCTTTGCCGCTGTCGGTCTTCTATCGTAAACGGAAAGGATGATAGAAATCGTCGTCAGCCGCGCAAAAATACTATTATGATATGTTATCTTTGACCTATATCTTCACTTAAACATATATTCGTAGGCTATTGCTCTCACTCATACGGATTATCTCGTCGTTACCCGTAACAATCTCGTTAAGTCCTCCAATTTATTAAAAATATCCGAGAAAAATTGGAGAAACTAATTTAAGCTTTGTAGAGTAATATCACAACACAACATATTATCTAAACTTCCATCTGCCTCTGGTAAGAGATGAAAGTTTAGAGTTGAGTTTAGTTTTAAAAAGTTACGTTCGGCTTATGTCGTCACGTAAAAGCTTCTCGCAAACTAACTACAACTAGTATTATAAGTTGAGTACAGGAAAAAGTTATCAAAACTATTGAAATATTCGTAGAAACTGATTAAGAAAATGGACAGAAGATCTAACCTAAACCTTTTAACAAAATATGTTAAATAGAATGGTTGAATAACTAAATAAAAATATAGAAACAGATTATAGTATTATTGCAAATTTTATCGTTATTTATTGTGGTTGTCACACAATGACCAAGACTATAAAAAAATAGGCAACACTTTTTTATAAAAGATAACTCATAAAGTTAATAATTTCTTAAAAAAATTATCTTATTACAACTAACAATTCTTTAGGTCTTTGGTTATCATTTTTTAAACATTTACATTAAACAAACAATAAGGGAAGGCTTATATTTAAAAGAAAGAAAAACTTCTTCATAATTTACGCCGCGATCTATCATAAGCGTACAGTCTTTCATTTATTTCAGAACAAATCGACGCAAGAAGCTATTTTCCGGTAAAATCTATAAACTTTAAAAGTTATCCTTATTCACAACCCAGGTTTCAACTTTCGATATACCCAATATACGTGACACGTGCAAATAAATACTTGCGAAAGAAAAAATATGATCATAAAAATACCATATACAAAGCATAGCTTATTAAAGTGAAGATTATATTAAACACAGCGATACAATTTACTTCAATTATTTACGTGTGTTGGATATAAATTGAAAAAACATATTTTTGTGAATTATTTATTTTCTTGGTCTGGAGAAAGTCGGTATTAACCCGTTAAATACCTGCATGATACCATTAAAGTATAGTTAAAACAGATTTTTTTATAAAAAAGTTTCAATATGAAATCTTTGCCAGCAAGAACTTCTGTGAAGAGGCAAATTCCATTCTCCACAAAGGTATCTAGTTTCTCCTCTTTTTGAGTAACTGCGAATACTTGGTACACTCTCAATGGATATTTTTTTTACCAATAAGTCCAATTGCCTTAGGTATATTTGGACATTATTCCAGAATATCTATCGGGAAAATTCACTAAAATGCATATAATAGTGATGATATCGGAAGTGAAAGTTGTTATCGGATTTTTTTCAAGCCGATGTTTCTCGGTCAATAACATCGGCACTTATTTGCAAAGTACACAAAAATGAAGGTTGATTCTTTGCTAAAAGCAAATGCAAAATTTTGTTAATAATCACCTAATGTCGCATACTCTTAAATATGTTGCGGCCCGGAAAAGATAGAAATTTCCGAGTCTGGTATGGTAAAGGCTAACAGCGCCCGAGTAGAAAGGAAATAAAAGAAATGGAAATGAGTCCGTTCAAAGATTTGTGGATTGGTTGCTTTTTGTATAAATAAGTAAACGTTGTACGTATGTTAACCCAATTACTCTAAAACATCAGTAATACCAACACAACATGCATGTAATCTTAAATTTCATCCTATCCTTGGTACGTAATGCCATGGATGTGCAAACTTTTCCGCATGCAAGTTCGCAAACTGCATCAATTTAGAGGTGTGGTAAACTTTTGCACTAATCCCGGTCAGAAGATAGACCGGTAAAACGTTCCTGGCGTTTATGTGGCGGGGAAGTCCCGCATCGCTTTCTTGAGGAGACTGTAATTAGACGTAACATACTCAGTGTGAAAGGATTGCTAAGTTTTTATCACTTAATTGATGTTAACTAAAAGAGTTTCTTTACTGTACGGTTTTAATTCAACCACTTAATGGTTTTGTTTTTTTCTCATTATCTGTCATAGTTGATAAGAAATGTGTTATTTGAAATTCAATATAGGAAAAGACATGCATCCTGCCCTGCTTCTTCTTCTTCCTGGTAGGATTTTTGCGTAGTGGATATACACCGAATACTATCCAAAAATGCGATCAAAGAATAAATAAATTACCTGGGAAGACGCAATACAGTTGGCTAGTGTCAGATAGCGAAGATGCAGAACTGCCACAATAATTAATGATCCATGTTACAGGCTTAAAAAAGATTTACATGAACACCTCTAAAAACTTTTGAGTTTACAAACAAAATACGTATTTTATTGGCTTGAAAATGATTTCAAATTTGTCGACACCTTTTTATATTGTAATATAATATTGATATAGAATCAGGAAATAATCCACAAAGACCTATTATAATATTTATTAATAAATTGCAAATAAACTTTTGAAAATCTGCATATAAAATGAATTGTTTATTTACTAAGATATATCTGGGGATGAATATATGTTGTATAATAAAATATATTTCAAATAAATTATACTACCGACGGAGAAGTGGTTTATTAAAGCTACGTAATGAAAAGGTATTTTTATGAAATTTCATGTTAACAGCAATAATTTCGCCAAAACTGAATTACAATATGCCCGCTTTATTAACATAGACAAAATCCATAATGACATAGATTAATGCGATTAATAAGCTTATAGTGCTCGCAGGAAGGAGTGCCTTTTGCAATTTGTAAAGTTAATGGAAATCCGCAAAATGAACGCGACCGGAAACTGCGTTCGATCGCGCGAGAGTTTCCTGAAAATACTGGATTAAGAGGAGTTTCCGAAGTCCACCGCTAAATAAACAACGCCAAACATTTTCTGGCACACGTAAAGATCAAAAGAATGTTGAACAATGTCCAATAAAATATCTCTAACACCCATTACATTGATTGGCATTAAACATTGTAATTAAATTTTAATTACTCCATATGTATACGACATTAGTCTTACCGTAAGATTGCAAAATAATATATTTTATGGGATATTTAAAATATAAGCATCTACTTAATAGAAGCCCATTTCTCAACAGTTGAATAAATATTTTCGACTGATGGTGCTTGATGAAAATTGATTTTAAATTCTAAATCATTTAAAACTGGTAAACTTCCATATGTGAGATCACTGTTAGCGACCCGGGTTTCGCTTTTCGGTATCTTCAGGCTACATTATATATGGGCGGTGAGCGAACATATAACATACTACAAATATTTTTAACAAATATTTTTAATTATAACATTGATTGTGACCATTATTAAAACTAATTGGATATTTAGACATATAGCATGGCAAAACATGCGTAATAATCCTCTAAATATACATATATTTTTTTTACTATATTCGCTCCCAAAGTGGAGCACATGGATCTACACAGTGTGAAGATATCCACTCCGAAAGTAAGGGATATGGATCTCCGCAACGTGAAGACGTCTTGACAGATTATTTTTTACGAGAATTGTTTTTCAGACAAATACTCAGCCCAATGAGCATCCAGTCCTGCATTTTTTGGATTTTTAAAATCCGACAGATAGGGAATTCACCCCGCATTCCCTGAATTGCTAGGCGCGCATGCTACCAACTACGCTATATATAATAAGTATTCATTTTTATATACAAGAAGTAAAGTTTATGTCCGCATAATATACAATCAAAATTACGAATTTAACCTCATCGGTTTGTATCCCTACAAGTACTTGTCAATAACATCGATTTATGATACTTGTTGATTTATCTGAAACGAAAACAAAGTAAGCTGACGCGCGAGTATCGAAAAGGACGTATTACAATTTATTATTCGTTCTAACGACGCAGGTAAAATAGAAGTTGGAATGAGAGAATCCCAAATAGTATCCTTGTAAAAGAAGCAACAAAATTTCGAATTGTTTTATCGCCTGCAGCTTGTTTTAAAACGAAAGGAAGGATCTATTATAGACATTGTTACATTGTGAAAAATATAAAGTTTAAAGAAGGGATACCTGATAATACTGCTTCAGAAAATGTAGTTTGGATTATTTGTCATATTTCATTGAGTGTTTAAATTCATTTTATAATAAATATAGTATTAGGATAATTCTATTTATAATGTGTATCAAGCCAATTTATAGAAACGGGCTATAGCCGATCGGTACAGTTATCATCTAAGTTCATCCTTTTCAACCGACAAATGGGGATTCTCACCAGAAAATAAAACGGACATCTCAAACAAAAGTATAAAATTGTACATGTCGGTAGGCAACCAAATTTAACTGCATTATATAACGTATGGTATAGTTCTATAATTAATTGCACTTTATTTATTGGCGTTCGTGAATTACAAAAGATTTCTACAAATTATGAATTTTCATTTGGGGATTTCTTTCCCATGTTATATGATCACTTTGAGTTAGTATTTATAATTTTAATTAGTATTGTGGATAACATATAGTTTATGAATTATAAGTAAGCATGACATTAATTAATAAAATTAAAAAATACTAACTTAGTATTAAAGGATCCGTAAATGAATATAATATTATTATTTGACTATAGTCCTAACAAAAAAATTATCGTTTATCACTAATTTATTTCCATGTTGTATCATCAAAATCAGATGTATTTGTTACTCTTTTATTAATTTATTACTTAACATGTAATGAAGCTGATTCAGTCACATGAGACTGAATAAATTGTATATGCATAGTAAAATTCATCGCCACTTGCTCTAAAATGCTGCACTCCAGTTAATAAAATCCGAATGTTTACGATCGAGTTTCTCCCTTTAATTTAGCCGTAAATAAACTGGTATATTTGCGAAATCGTAGTATGAATTTTACATTATACACTTAAAACAGCGTTTTGGAACTAGGTCTTCGTACATAAATATTGCGGAGAGTATCGATTATTTATATCCCAAAGCGCAATATTCGATAAACGAGCTTATTGATATAACGCACATTTGAGCTTTTTTTTGTATTAGATAACAAATATACATTACATAAAGTAAGCTCGCTAATCGAATATGAATAGCTGGGGTAATCTTCAACCCTATGCAAAATATCTAGAACTTAAAGCTGTACAAGGTAAAAATCAAACGTGACCTTCTCAATGCATGCTTTCAGTCAATACTAGCTACTCTTTGCTAAGAAATCCTAGCATCTAACGAAGACTCGAAACAACCGTGTACTAATTTTGATTAAAAAATTATACTGAGGTGTGGATCCTAGAGATACAGTGGTATATCTTTGTCAGCAACGAGGAAATAAGAGAAAATAACATGCAGCAAATAGTAAAGCTGTATCATTGGACTTGGTGGGGCCACATGTTGCGGATGTCTCAGAAGAGTATAAACTTTACCTACATATTATTCAATCCGACCGGTTTTCGGTATTCTGGAAGATAACTGAATAAAATCTACATAATGTATTCGGCAGAGCTACGAGACGCAAGCATGACCTGAGAGAAAAATACTGACGAGCGACAGGGATTCTTGAAGATGGAATGTAGTGTACAAATTCTCCACCAAAGAAGAAAAAGATATATTAAAAATAGATGACAAAATATGAAAAATGGAAAAAAAGATAGACATTCTCAAAAGCTTACTGACTATATTACTTGTCGTAGAAGTAAAACGACCCCTGTATGTAAAGCTTGGTTAGCCAATAGAATCAACACTTATATAACTATTCATCTTCATGTATCTCAAGTCAGGATCTACATCTTGATGAGTAAAAATAAAAATGTAGTTTGGCGTTTCTACAAATTGTTAAACTTGTATATATATGTAGCAAAGTTGCCGTAACCTTTAAGGAATTGGCCGTCCAACGTATAAAAGAGGATAACAACGGAAAGTGCTTTATTCTATTCAGTAAAATCGTAGCATTGTTAAGTAAGTGCTGAAATTTAAATAAGAGTAAAAAATGCGGGATAATGGATCTTCAACTAACTCAATTAGTGTAACAAACATAAAATACTTGGCCTAGTTGCATTTTCATCCGATATTTGTAAGGCATAGCTATTCACTAAGTTTTAAATGAAAGTATGATATATTGACATCAATAATATCGACTATGGAAAGGAAATAAGACGTAACTCTCAATTGTTGAGGGTATACAACTCAATAAAAGTTCTATCAAAAGGATATAAGCTGAAAATGTCGAATTAGTGGCTAAATTTAACTTTTAAGTTTGAAAAAAGCATGGCCTTTGAAATTAGCGACCAGGATAAAGAGCTTCCACTTAATCAATTTTCTTATATTTAAAAAAAAATTATTAAATTAACATCATACTGAGTAAATAAAACACCAGTTTTAGTCTTCATGCACTACAAGGTTGTGCCTATATAATGTTTTGACGTTGGCTCAAAATCATTAAATAAACTTTTTTTTACCTCCTGTAAAATATGCTATATGTGAGTTCCACAGTCGATATGAAATCTGTGTTATTTAATACTTTTAATAAATAGAATAATTTTTTAAATTAATTTAATAATAATAATAGAATTAAAAAGAACCAGTATAAAAGGTAAATTCCAAGATAAAAACCAAATGCCGCCTATTCAATGTCTGCATTATGTCAGTGCTGCTCTACGGTTGTGAAACATGCCACCCAACAAAAGCCCGAAACAACCGTATGCTGAGCTTTGAGAACAGGCGCCTGCGGCAGATTCTGGGCATACGGTGTGTGGTATGACTTCGTCCGAAAACAGAAGATAAGAACACGGGTCATGCAGCCACTTATCACTGATAAAGTGAAGCTGCGACGCTGGACCTGGCTCGGCCACACATTGCGGATGCCTCGAAAGAGTCTGAACCTGACCTGCTTATTCTTTAAGCCAACCAGTCGTTGGCGTCCCGGAAGGCCGCTAAATATTATATATAGAATGTATTCGGCGGAGTTGCGGGATGCAGGTATGACCTGGGAGGACGCAAGAATACTGATGGGCGAAAGGGATTTTCGAAGGTGATACGTGCTATCAATATGCTCCGCTTAGGGAGCGGATATGGAAGAAGAATATAATTCAGTAAGTTCTCCGAGTGATCAAAACAATACATATACATTTATTGCATCGAAAAATAAAAAAAAAACGCCATAAATAAAGTGCCAGGTTTTAAAACAGGTGTTACATTATGCAGTATTTTATTTACTCTAGAGGTATCTGAAAACTTGCACTTATGCATTACGTAATGAAAAATCACGAAACAGTCTATGATAGATTTAACAAATATTGATAAAATCAACATAGACTTTACTAGATTTTAAATATTTATGCGAACTTTTGAATGGTGCCAATAGAACAATAGTTAATTAACAATGGCCAGAGGGACCTGTAATATTACGTGATTGTGTACTCTAGCGGTTATCTGCCGTACTTCATTCTTTAAATATTCCTAGACTGCCGACTGTGGTCAATATTCTTCTAAAGAACAACAGAAATATTGTTCGCTCTATGTTTCGTAAATTTCGTCACTCATCATATCAATTTACAAGTATCTCATGGTGATTCTATATTTTTTGTTTAGTCAACTTTTTTCTCAGTTCGGATAAAACATTTAAATTTTTTTCGTAAATTATAAACTACTTTAAAGTAAACTACCGACGACGATTCTAATGATTTTTAACACTAAAATTTAGCAATTTCTTTAATCAATATCAATACGCTTTATGTGAGAACTGTATAACTTGTAACAATAATATAATATTGAGATGTTGATAAACTTATTTTGCATAGACTTTCGAATAAAATAAGCAATGTTTTTTAGAAACTTAATTTTCGTAAACTTTAAGCGCATTTTGCAAATTTACCAAAAGTAGCCCGCTGTGAAGTGTTAAGTTTACATACTACGTCAATTTCGGCTATTATAGATGGCGCTAGTAAGAAAGAGATTAAAATGTTCTGTATAATTATTAACATGGTAATAATAAAGCTAAAACAATTTCATTTCGTATTATACAGCAGTTAATTGTTTTATTCATTAAATAATAACATGCCATGCAGTAAAGTTAAATGCCTTATCGATCGGACAGGGTAGTAGCCTAAGAAAGCGTAGAAGACCCTTGCGAAACTCCAAAGTGAAAAACAAATTCAACACTTTCGTTTGCGAGTAAACAAAATTTAATTAGTTCCAACGGTAATCTCTTAATGATCTCAACTTTGTGTAACAACATTAATATAATTTACGGCGTGTGTGTAAGTGAGTTTATTTTCTACCCTATCTCGCAATTTCCGCGTGTTTCAACGGAAAACTTTTCCGATAATGCGCATACCAGGTGTCCCCGGAATACTAGTGTTACCCCTTTGTAGAAATAATATAACTATATAGAATTACCTACTTTATTTAGAGTCAAAATGGACCTGACGGGGTCTATAAGAACTCTCGCTGTGACAAATAAACTTTCACTTACATATTCATGATTATTTGCATTACATATTAAAAATCCACAATCCATGGCTTTTCTAAATATCATATAACTTCATTGGTTTTGTGACAACTGCACGCATGCAAGTGCTCACAAGACATCTGCGCACACATTGAATTGCTCACACTTACACAGAAATTAATATTAAGACATTTATGTTTTATTTAAATAATACAAAGTCACTTACTAAAGACTGTTTTTAAATAATGAGTAGTTTGTGATTTGTAGCATTTGTAGTATAGTAGCATAAAAAATCTACATAGACTATAATTACGTAAATAATGTAGACAATGTCTTAGTCTTAATTTCTGTGTAAGTGTGGGCACTTCAATGTGTGCGGAGATGTCTTGTGAGCACTTGTCATGCGTGCAGTTGTCTGGCCACCAACATCATTATAAGTTGAATGACGTAATATGACTTTAATTTTATCACCGCTTTCCCGCTAGAAGACGCAAGCCGACAGCGTTAAATTATGTATGTCTCTCACACGGACGTACAAGCTAATTTGACTCTCAAAAATATGTATAATTAAATACAATTACACGTTGCAAACTCATTTATTGGAAGTCTCCATTGAAAACTCTATTTCCCGCTGCCGAAAGAATTTTGAAAGAGGAATTATTTGGGGTTTCGAGAAAAGAGAGATCCTTACTTATATCTTATGATCTCCTGCTGAGCACACCACTACGTTTTTTTTTAAATTTTAATAATCTACACATAAAATGTTGCGATATTAAACAATGCACGAAAGCATTCAGTAGCAAGCGAAAAAAACTTTCAATTCAATGAAAATATTCCGGGGCGATATCCGACGCGTAGCACAGAGCGCCTCGAACCCTGGCCACATGATTTACCGCTCCAGCTCTGCATAAAAATGCCCACTTAACAAATTCATACAGCGTTCTTATCGATTGGCCCGCTCGCCTTGGCGGAAAATATTTCGCTTTAGGCCATTTTGCGTATGCAAGTATAGAATACTCGGCAGACGAAGATGATTTGTTGCCCAATGGAAAGAAAATGTTTCAAAAACATCGGAATTAAACGTCGAATTATATCTAGATATTTATTTATCATATTTTAATATTAGATTTTTATTTTTATTACTCTGCTTATGTATATATGTATATAAAATTGAAAATCGTAAAAATCTTTTTCCCCATATTCCTTGGGGAGAATAAATAGCAAAAAATATAATTGTGTTTTATACAATACTTTATTGCATATATGATTGAAGACTTTTGTGATATGATATGCAGAACGACATTCATTCTGAAAGCCATTTTTCTAAGCATTCATTTTTCATGAATACAAGCCAAAAATCATCGCCAATCAATAGAATTCATTATGTTAGTGAAACATTCTCTCCGATAGCGTAGTTGGTAGCGTGCGCGCCTTGCAATCCGGGTAATGAGGATTCGGTTCCTTATCTGTCCGATTTTAAAAATCCAAAAATACAGGACTGCATGCCGACCGGGCTGATCAATTGTCTGACAAACAATTCCCGTGAAAAATAATGTCTTCACATTGCGGAGATTCATAAACTCCACATTCGGAGTGGATATCTTCACACTGTGTAGATCCATATCCCCCACTTTGGAAACGAACATGGTATACAAGTAGAAGTGTGATCCAGCAATAGGATATAAATATATAACATAGATCATTATTGAGCATAGTTTGTATAATATATATGCATATGCGAATGAACTAAAAGCCTACCCCAATTTATTATATCAGTATAGGAGCACAAATAAGTATTATTTCAAAATTATCAAAAAAGTTTCGGTAAAGGAAAAAAGACATATTCCACAAAGAACACATTTTACAGGAAGCACAAAAAGAGTATATTTAATGATTTTGGGTCAAAGTAAAAATATGAAATCGACACAACCTTAAAGTACGCGGACACTAAAACTGGTATTTTATTTACCTAATATGATATCAGTTTTATAAATTATTTAAGAAAAACCAACAAAATTGATGTGGTAGTGGTTTTTTCTTCATCGTAAATTTCACAGGTACTCTTTTTTCTATCTTAAAGTGTAAATTTTGAATTTATAGCTTACATTCTTTGCATAGAACGTTATTAAGTTGCATACATTATGAAAAGCAATTAAGGTCACATCGTTTTTTCTTTCACAGTCAATATACATACAATTTATAATATGATTATATAAATGCCGTATGTTTTGTAATAACTATCGACAAAATGTTTAGTTTGAAGACTTCATTTTTGTCGAGAAATATTCGTTATGTGTGACAAGATCAACGAACTTTTTCTGGAAATATTTTACATTTCGGTAGACGAAAGATATGTGTACGTACTACGGTGCCAAATATTTTTCGTTCATATCACAGCCAAGTGTTTGAAAAAACCCATAAAAGTAGTGAATATACATTGGAAATAGAGATGTTAAAAAAATGTTACAATATCACTACTCAAAATTTCACTAAAAGTTTTAGCCTTATAACTTGTGATAGTCTGGATCAGCTCGTCCAGTATTGGAGGTGGGAATTTATTTTTATTTTCTTTTTAGCTATTTCAAAGTTTCTACTACATGCAGGAAAATGATATGCCTCAATATTGTACATTGGTAAATCCTGAAAGTGAGGGCAGCATAGCGGATCGCCGGTCCGGAAGGCTTTGTTGAAAGGGGATCCCATCTGATAGGATTGAGCACGCCCCTCCCCTTCGTTCCGCCCCTGCTACCGTTGCCTACGTCATAAATCTGTTTTCCTGAATATCGTCGACCGAGCAGCGACTGTGGTTTGCAAGGCTTTTGAAATGACATCAGATATCAACGAACAATACAACAATATCAAACATAAAGATTATGTTTTTTGTGAATATATATTTATAAATACAAAATTTCATTCGAAGTTTCATAATATTTTCAGCTTATTTCATGGATGATCTCTGACGGGTTTATACAACATGACGTTGACAATTTTTCGTAACATTAATTTTCAGGAATTGTCAAATAATTTCTTATATTTTCAATAATTAATAACAGAGATAAAAATACACAAATTCATTCGATATACTAAAAATTGTCTCCGCGGTAGCCGAAAGATTAGCGTGCGTGTTTTGGACACAGATTTTGCGCGTTCGATTTTCGCAGCTGCTAGATTTAAAAAAAATAAAAAGATTCAAGACTGGATGCCTAACAATCAATTCTCACGAAAAAATCTATCAACATAAGTCTTAACATTACGGAAAATAATGTTTTCCGTTACAGGAGTGGTCATTTTCACACAGTCCATATACTCCACTTTTAGAACGGAGATGCTATAAAAAATCATTGCATAAAAAACTTAAGTCGTGAAATGGATAGAAAGTCTATATTTTCTAGTACAATTTGCTCCCTTTTTCTCTCTCTCTAAAATGTAGTTTCTATTTGGTCAGTTAACCTAGGGCCTTCTTGACTCGATACCAATTCATATATTATAGTATAATTTATCAAGTTTTTATTTGTAAAGTGGAATCACACCTATATATGTTATAATGTATTTTTATCTATCTGAAAATATAATAACATAATACAAAACAACAGATTTCATTGTATGATTTTGCCACTATTAACCCTTACAGAGTATAGATATACATATACGTCTGTGCGCCTTGTCGCATTATTTTCACAGTCATTCTTTTATTGTTAATAACATGTAATTATTTCTTTTAATATAAACACTAGATAGATATATCAATGATATGTGGAAGTAAATTATATCATATATTTTTTAACTAGAAAAAAATACGTAAACATTACGAAAAATAATGAGGAAAAAAAAGGTTGACTTCAGCATTGAAAAATTCTATTATCCTCTTTCCATAAGTATGATGATTTGCAAATGAACGAAAGATTATTAATATTTCTGTTCACAGAAACGTATACAATGTCACATGAATCATTTCTATGGATTGAAATTTGTTCTCAAGTGCTCATTTGATTTTGAAATGGAAGCGCCAACTTTTCGGTATATTTTGGTCGTTATTTGGAAATAGAAGAGCATTGTTTTCAAATTGGCATCTCCAATTCGATTGATTTTATGATATTTGTTGAATAGATAGCAGTGAAAGATTTTAGTGTTTAAAATGGGTGTGCATAAAAAACTAACTCACTCATTAAAGGGTTAACAATTAAGGCTGAGAATTTAATCGTCTTCAGAATAAAACTGTATACAACTTTAAATAATTAATATTTTCGACTGATGGTGCTTGATGGAAATTGATTTTAAA